>LUCH01001346.1:27266-57932 GCA_013368495.1 Paragonimus heterotremus
ACAACAGCATGGTCCGAGTCCAGGTGGTTGCTCCAAAAGGCACGACAGTCCTTAATGGAGTGGTGCCATCTGTAACTGACGGCTATATGATCCAACTGTGTCCGCAACTGGGAAGCACATGGAGGTCTTCAAGTAACACATTGCCTCTTCCTGTGTTGGAATGCGATGCTCGAAATCTGTGGACCATGGAATGCGCACAGCTGTACTTGTGTTTCGCTATTATCAGTGCGTTGTGCCCGGACACTAAACATACTTCCTTGCCACCTCTCGTCCGGAGAAAGTCTACCAAGCTGAGCATTAAAATCGCCTGCTAGTATGATGACGTTTGAGCGTTTAGTTTTTCTCAGGAAGTCAGCGGGAGCGTCATAGAGCGCATCCTTCGTAGCATCTGAACAGCTGTCCTTCGGAGCGTACGCCGATATGATGAATACACAACGCTTCTGCATCACCAGAAACCCTGAAAGAGAAGCGCTTGAATCGACAGTTATCTAGAGGTGAGCTCAAATGGATAACTGTGCTAGAATCGTAGACTCGCGTCTCCGACACGCACCGTAAATCACGCTCCAGACTTGAGAGTATATCTGCCACAGCAGCTTGCTGACTGACTTGTCGAGGAGTGCGGACATTGAAGGTGCCCATCTTTACCAGTTGTCTTGGCCTCAGAAAACACTTATCGCCTGGAGGCATATGGAAGTATGAAGAAATGAGGGGTAAAACAGTAGGAGAAGGTCGAGATCGGTTAGTAATGTCACTGTCTAGAGAACGATAACTTCTGATACTTTCCGGTCGTTTATGCCGCGGAAAGGGGTTGATTTGAAGGACTCCATCCCGAGTCTCTGACTCAAAAGTCTGACCCACGAGACAACAAGATACAGGGTTTTCTTGGGGGACCATACTTGGAACTATTTTGAGAACCTGCAAATCCACATTAGTACTGTGAATGAAAAGATACTCAATCCTTCAAGCTACTTGGAGAACCATGTCGTAATCGTTCATGAACTGTTGGATCCAACATCCCAGTTTATGTGTACCGCCTTCCTATTGCTTATCATACAACCTTCAAATTAAATGACCCCAACCCGAATTCCATGCACTTATTCGGTCCGTCGGTCTACTTGTAGCAACTAAACCAATATAAAAGCCATCAGCTATCCAAGAAGATGATGTAGCACGACTGGCTGGATAACCTATCTAAATCTGAAAGTTCCAGTCATATGTGATTGATGTTCAATCTATGTCCCCGACGACAATGTGGATGATGATATCACAGTTACTCGCGGAAAGTGCATTTCATTCACACTGTGGGCCTTGATTTCGTCCGAAAATGTTATTTCCCTTGTTACGAGTGATTGTTCAATGTTCTATGTGGTGTTGGACAACAACCCCTCATATGACACCTGCCCAGTCTTCAAGGCCAACCATAAATAGTCATGATTACAATAGGCCACAGAGCCGTCGCTTTAATGGTCGGTATCTTTACCAGTTCTCCACTTCGACTTCGTAGCCTCCTCAGGCGGCAATCATTTGTGTGCTCATTTTATTTTTATACTCGTTGTCGAACCTCAGTTGGCATGGATTACTTGTTGTATCTTCTGCGCTCAGTTTATTTAAGGTGTTTTGTATCGGCAATATTTGCACATCGTTTGGTTTTTCTCAGTATCATTGACCCATCCGTAACATCCATCTCTCACCTAATATCAGTCCCGTCGCTTGCTAGTCTGTCTTCAAGACCGATCTCTCAACCTCCTGCATGTGACCCACCACTACGACTAAACCACTACAGGAACGGTCATCTGGCCAAGAGCGCAAAATAATGTGAACCATTGATCGGCAATATTTTTTACTAGTACACATCGGCTGAAACGTAAAATCCTCCGGGGATGTTTTTCATTCCCTTAAGTGGAGGTGGATGGGTGTTATTATTACCATCAGTCCCGAGCGTTTAAAATATGCCTACTACGGAAATGAGACTAAAGTTATGTAGGCGAGCAATGTCGATAATTCATCTTCAGGCTTGCACAATTATAAAAGAGGTGCTGAAATTGAATCCGGATATCGATTCGACTCATTGCAAAGAAACCGGGTTATTGGTTTGTCAGTTGGTGTTGAATCGGTTGATCCATTGCGTCACGCTCGCTGATTGGCTTGGTGACATAGGTTTATCGAAAACCTGCTTCTCTCTGGCTTCTTTCCTAAGCTGACGACGAACCGCCAAATGTTGCAATTGCAGTTTGCTGTTCGCTGTACAGTGTTGACAGACGTGCACATACTTCACCTTTAATCACACGATCAGTTATCGGTCGTTTGATTATGAATAACCGTGTTGACTGATTTCGTGTGCACTCTGATTCAAGATCTGGACTTACCGAGATAATGAGCACCATTGTGTCAAGGCTCGTTGATGCAGTCAAGTGAATGCATGTATGTCGGCCAACAATATTTTGAAATTTGACCGTTATCTGGATTTCAGGGCTACTTGTTTTGCGGGTCTGGACTAAATCTCACAGTTCTATCGTTTTCACTTGCCCAGGCTAAGTTGGTCCAGAACAGCTGGTTTGCTCAATGCAAGTTTGTATGACAGATTTTAACGGCACAGTTTGGTTCTATCGTTCCGGTCCGTTTGTACTGCCCACAATCACGCGGCGGTTGTATTGTCATCAATTCTAAAAACAGTCACCTCGAACGCAAGCCAGTTATTTCATATTTTTCCGGTCCTCAGTTAGCCTTTACTTGTAGTTTCCTGTTGTCTAACTACCTTATCTAGCTTTCAATCACCGCTCTTTAGCTCTTGGTAGTCAACGCTGCCATTTTCATCATTTTTAAATAGGCAGTTCTATATGTTGAGAATCACTCTTTAACCTTGAGCTTCACCTTCAATACGATGTACACAACGTGACCGTTTTGACTGATATAACTTCCACTTGACGATTATCTTCACTGTACTGGACCAGACAGGTTTGTGTAGCACGAGACGATGTCAACACTTGTCTCGTATTCTGTACGAACATTGTGCACGACATGCACGCTTTAATCACTCAGCGCATCGTTCGAAGCTTGCTTAATACCTGTCTTTCCGTCCCCTGTGAGCCTTTCGAACATTCATTGTTTGAGTAAAAATGGTGAGGCATGGATAAAAGCTTTTTAGCTCACTTACGATGGCGGAACGCGAAGTTGTCAAGACGGATGCAGAAACCAGGATATAATTCCCAGTGATACTGGAAGCTTCTTGTGAGAATGCTTGCTCTAGATCTTAAATATGGGTCTCTAAGGTGCTCGGTGACAACGGCGGTGGCTGCTGATGCAATGGTTATTGGTTCCACTCATGTGTCTGATCGCTGTCAGTCTGACACAATCCAATGCAACATCTCGTGCGTGACCTGGCATGTTTGTCACATGGCAGCAGACGTCATGTGATGATTACTTAACTTTCAACGTGGTTGTACAGTTAGGCCGCAGTTGAATTTCTGTTAACCACGTGTTTCTTTCCAACGCAAGCCTATATTTTGAAACAAACACAAATTGTCTAAGTGCTCAACTAAATTCATCACGAACGTTTGAGTTGCAAGGTCGTGACTTTTAGTTAAAAATGGTTGAATGCCGGTTCTCCTTGTGGCCGGTTCCTTGGGGGCTTTGATATTTTGTCCCACTGGGACGTTTGTTGAGACCTGACGTCCTGGACCACGTTCAAGAAACTGTAGAGCAGTCCAAATCTTCAGATGAACATGTGATAGTGTGACTTATCCGTGTTATTTATGGTTTCACTACTTCACTAACCGTTAATGATAAACACGTGTATGTTCGGTCCCGTGCGTGATTGGCTGACTGTGTCGCTCAAGCCGCCACTCATTTTTAGTAACGATGACTAAAATTTTTGAGGAAATGCCTGCTGCGGAAAATGTGACAACAAAAGAGGCAGTAATCATTTGGATGCTCGCATACTATTCACTACAGTGTCCTACTACGCCGACAGGTGATTCGCAAACGGTAACTGAAGCCCACGACTCTCTCCAGATCGGTCATCGAAATCAGGTGCATTCATAGATCGTTCAGTGACAGAACGGTCGAACGGTTATGCGCATTGGTTGATGCGATAGGACACAATGAACAACACTGTGCAGTTATTGAGCATAAAAAACTGCCGAGAAATCGAAAGGCATTATTAGATCAGAAGTCAACATCACGACCAGAAGGTACATGACAAGTCGTGAAATTAGACTAAGTGGGCAACTGGCCGATAAAGAGGGACATATCGGATGGTCAGTAGCTCTCGGTGTTCTCTGTAAGTTCGTTCTTAGAAAAGAGTCTGTATGGGCTTTTTGTTTCCCGATTTCTTCCCCGCTTGTAATTATTTGTAAGGTATGTGTTTATTTTTTGGTTATGATTGCATGAAAATTGCTGTTTCTCATCTCAAGGCCGATTTATTAGTAAAGTGCCCTGACTTGCTTTGTTTTCTCTGGTCTGCTTCTTATTCCTCGAGAGCTTGAATTTGCCTAGTGGTGGCAACGTCAAATGCTAATTACGCCACTGTACATTCTAGTTTCATGCTTATTTGGTTTTGATAACCCATCTGTATACAGTGTCCCACACGTGATCTGGTATGTATGCATGTCACATGCCAGCAATCCACTGATGGCGATTCCGTAAACATCACTTCTAGTTAACTGTTTGTAACACCTTCTGGTGCTTATAGATACCGTTTTGCATGACACCGGCTCGATACACAACCGTCAACAAATATTCGGTGCGAACGAGTGCATGAGTAGTCCAATGTAACTTGTGGTGATGTTGAAATTTGGGAGGGCGGTGACAGAAGAAGTCAGCTTTGTAAGGTTCAATGTAGATTTTTAGCAGGATGGAATTTGTGCATGTGAAAATATGGACTATTTGTAATGCAATTTTCATTCGTATTTGTGAATAGGCCATTTTACTTTGATACCATGTACCGTTCTTTTCGGCTCGATTTTACACGAAGGATGCCTGTCAATCCACCCAAAATCTCCCCAAACACGTTCCTTAAACCCTGTTTGCTTTGGAAACGTATTCCCAACTGTTCTTATTTCAAACTAAGACAGCTTAGCACTCATCTAGGAGTTCAGTGGCAGCCGAGGGAGTTGCTGCAGAAATGCGACCCTGAGAAGTACCGAACTGTTTGTAGCAGTGTGTTTGAGATCGTCGTCATATTAGAAAAACACCTGACCTCTCAGTCAATTCTACCAGTCGATTCTTTGTACATAGTGGGTAACAAAACCCCACGAATTATGTCTCAGTACGTCTCCTTAGTTATTGTCTTTCTTGTGGTAAACTTCAGTAGTCCTGGTTTATCTGCACAAAAGCAGCTTCAATTCCTGAGTCTTATATTGCCTGACTGGCTTGTTAATTAGATAGGACGTGGCTGGAACGTCACATCAGAGGGTTGGTAGAGTAACTGGGTGTTAGGGCGTTCAACAACTAAACGTTGCTTTCATCAATCTAAATCATGTTTGACTAAGTAGATTCACTTCCGTACTTGCATCTACGCGCTAATTAGTGCCGTTTTTCTTTGTTCATCTTAGGACCGACAAGACATTCTGGTAGACATTTTTAGTGCAAGCTCATTGTAAATGCTGGCTCCCACCGTTTGCGTAAAGACGGTCTTGTTCTAGGCTACAAACAGTATTTTATACTAACTCCAGCCTACTGCATTGCACGTAAGGCTCTACCTGGTCTCTGTTCGTCCGACACGCTGTGATGATCCGTGTAGTTGATGATTCATTTTCAGTTTTTTGTTAATCCAGTTAGACTTCGAACGATCCGTGTTATGGCCTACTATATTCATTCTGCGATTGTTCGGTCTTTTCTTCGTTTCTACCATCTTGACCATTGCGATTAGTAATGATATAGAGTTGTGTGGGCTTATGTATACTGAATTCATGTTGGTCGTCACACAATTAATTTAGAAATGTGCTTGAAATTCACATCTGCACTATCCCCACTCACTCCACCCAGATGCGGTGAAATGTCAGTCAACTTTGATGGCTTCATCATGCGTTACCAAACAATAGCAGATAAACTGTAATTACATGAAACCTCTTTGCACATTGTCTATATTTTCACACACAGTTTATTTTTCCTACCATTTGATCAAGAGCTTTTATTCTTTATTATAAGGCAGACTTTAGCCTTACCAGATCTGAACGACCTTCGTTTAGTACCATCGTGACAATTTACGCTGAACCGAATATTTTTGTCGTTGTTTACACATGTTCCGCCGAACTACTCTACTCATCGTGATAGACGCTGATTTTAGACGCAACTGAAAGACATTAGGATGTTGTTGACTTCTTTTACTCGTTCTGATGGTGACGGTACTTGTGATCATTCCGCACAACTTTTCTTTGATTACATTGGCGTTCTATCCCGTGGAGCCTTCTACAATTTTTAGAGTTGCAAACGGACAATTTTCTGGGACATCGCTTTCTGTATTTTTGGTTAATCGTGTTCTTATTGAATTATTCCTATGACTTCAAGGTTGACTACCTTTCACCGTCGTTTTATTTCTCTGATTTATCTCTGGCATGAAATCTAAATTTCCTCGGTAGTATTTATGGCTATCATAGTGTGTTGATTTTCTGTTTACTCCATGCACGCGACACTGGTAAATTTATCACCTGGGCCAGCTACTTCTAACGTTTGTTTGATGATGTAGTGGTTGAGCACTGGGGAAGCATCTGGAGTCTTATCTGGGACTACATTGGGATGTGCATTTCTTCCGTAAGAACGAAACTTGAAGATTTTCATCTGGCCACGAATAGCCGGTAGTAATTGACGTTTATTTTTGTACTACTTGCAAGTAATGACTAGTTTACCCACATTTCCGTCAGTGCACCATGGCATCACTACAGATTACTCGAAGAATAGTCTGATTTAAGGGCTGAATTCTACTTTCTTGAGATACTAGGTATCTGATTCCCAGAAATTCCGACATCTTGTAGCTCGCTCCGTAGCTTTTTGGGTTGACCACTTCATTTGTTCAGGATACTATTTTGTGTTTGTCTGTGTGTACAGGAAGTGTTTCTTCTTCATTTTGTTTTCCTTCCTTGTTTCTAGATAAGGTCTTCCTAACAAATCCGGTTGAACTGGTGCCCATCGATCATCTGGTGTGTGAACTAGCTCGTCAAACTTCTATCCGTGTGGAGAAAAGTCAGTTGGCTCGGATTTGGTCCGAGCATCAGCTTCATCACGGAGATCCATCTACCGCGAACGAGTTAAACTCCTGCTGCGCGGGCGACTTCTCTATACTGGCACATCAACCCGATCAACGTTGGAGAGAACTGAATATATTGGGTTCGTTACTGCTGATCTCCTACACATTAGAGAAAATTTTACTCCTAAGTTATACACGGGTAGTTTACTACAGCACAGTCTAACGTATCGTGCGTCAGGAAAAATGGACGGTTTTCTACAGTTCTTGTGAGATACATATTGAAGTTGTAGCAACGTTTGGTTTGTGAGTGTCACTATGGACTAGCTTAATTTATTCGGGTGTCAAATAATCTGTGCCTTTATTTTTAACCTGTCACTGACGGAAGTCAAAGCCTATCTGTGTGCGTATATTGTACTACAAGCACTGACTCACTTGTGATTCACCAAAGAATGTTGTGTTCTCTATGAAGCTGTCTGATTCAAACCAGTGAGTGTGTGGATGAAAATCTTTTGTACCGGATAACCGGGTGGAAGACGGGAGCGAATTTCTCATTAGCAATAGATTCTAGTGTTTAACCCAGAAAAACAATTAAATATCAGAACTGCTAATCAAGAGAAGCCAGGGGATTTGGCATATCATTAACTAGGGGAATCATGCAGAACATCTTAGGTTAGCAGTTTTGAAACTAGTTTGAACGTTAGAATGGATGTGATAAGTGAACTCCAAATTGGGCAGTAAAAACCGAAGTTTTGCATAGGGGAAGGTGGAAGACACTTGTGTCTCGTTCCCTTAAATGAAAAGATCAGGAGCCGTTTGTTAGTATAAGTGAAAATTATGTGCGAGAAATGGTTTTATCCACATTTCGCCCACTCACCCTTTTTTTACTGACGGTTTACGTACGTTGGCCCCACCGCCGCAAGGTTGCATGAATGCGACTTACGTTGCTGACTATCTTCATCTACAAGGCTCATTTCGGGGGTATGTCCTCTCACAACCTATCATCTATAGAAGAACGTGAATAATATTTCAATAGCACGGCATCTGATGACCGATCTATTGATTATTTGCCCTCAGTTATTCACAGTGTAGCTGCGTCGAAGTCTGTTCTTCATCTGTCGCACCTGTTGTGTGTTTTGTACAGTTGATCATAATAGTAATGAGCCGTCCAGGATGCTTATAACTTGAAAATCAAAGGTGAAACTGTTATGATTAGTAGTGAGTCCTGGATCGCTCTGTTTTCATGTCGCACAACTCATCTATCATATTGAGGAGAACAAACATTAACAAACAAGTTTTTATTGTGGTATACGGACATTTGACCACGCGCCAGGTAATCACTTCACCCTTGGGAAAATAAATGGATGGTCATCGTTGAGAGTTGATTGCTCATTTCGGTGACGCGTCCAGATGTTTGCTGGCTAAGTTGTCTGCAGCGTGACAGTGCATCTGAAATTGATTAGTTTAGTTTTCTCACCATTGCTTGTCAGTCGACCTGGTTCTCGGGCTGACACATCTCATAATTTGCTAATCGAGTGGGTAGTCATCCGTAAACGAACTTGTCAAAGCGTTTAGCGATCAAACGGCGAATCAGGTGCACAGTTATCCAGCGGGAAGACAGATACTCATTATAATGGAAAACGCAGTTAAAGTATTTGACATCCGGGCTGACAAAATGCCTGCTATGTCCCTTCATTTTGCATATACATACGTTCAGTGGTTTTAGTTCTTGGGGAGGACGCGAATACGGAGCTTATTTTAAAGCTGCGACGTCTGGAATCGTTAGAATAACGACTCCCGTTAAAACGTTGGCATCGCTTGTTACGAGCGCTCTTCGGGTGTCATTATACAACAATTTTGTAGGTCTTGTAAGAGGATAGGCAAATACAAGCGATCCTCCTCCTCCTCTTTCAAGAAGTTGGTGGCATAGAAGCTGCTGCTCCAAAGGTCTATCGAACGTTGAATGAAAAACCGAAGAAAGTAACCAAATGTTGTTGATCAAGTGAAATGTTAGTTTACTTATATGGTATTACTCATATTTCTTATTTTTCAGATAAGTGAAACTAAACTTGAATGTTGTCTTACATTATGATCTTTCTATAAAATTTGTCTAAAACAATTTTCGTTTTAACGGACAGAACTGTTGTTGATAAATTCTCATCTTAGGCTGATACAATTGTCATATCAAGTGACAGTAAGGGAAGTTAATGATCAAAAATAGTACGAGGGCAAGGCGGTTAGGTAAAACACAAACACGACTTCGTTACTGTGGTTATGATCACAAGGGAGGGATTTCCATTTATTTGAAAATTAAATTAATATCTCTCGTGGTTTAGTGACACTGGGCCTTTTGCCATACAGCCAGATCAAACGTTATCGTCTCCATTCATCTCACTTTCAATTCACGTGAAACTAGCCGTGTCGTGTTAAACATGAATCACTGATCTGTAGTCGTTATCACCTCAGCAGGGACTTCCAGTATGAATCGATTGTCAAATCCCGTTTTATCCGCTATGTTCATGTTTTCAAAACAATGTTGAAGATTGTTGATCAAATTGGGAAGTTTAACAATTGGGTGTAATGGATATTATGTCTATATGCACACTAGTGCATGAGTTTGAGGGCAAACTGAGTGTCGAAACACCACAAACCCATACCCCGGATCATTGTGAGGTCCATAAAACATAGCTGTGCTTCGGTGTTTAGATTTTGTCCTATTGTTATAGTTCCAATTTTAATTTCGCACTGATTACCACTTAGCCGTACTAGCATAACACCCTATCTTCATATTCAGCTCGCACACCACAATATACATCAAGTGGATCAGTGGTACCTTCGAGATATCAGACGATCATCTTAGAGGATACAAATACATGACTCCTATTCATATGAGGGAACCCTGTTAGGCACGTTGCGTTGAATTTATCATACGGATCATCCACTCATTACGTATGTGTGCTGTGAAGGAGAATATGATAGTATTTCGAGTCGCTTCCCGTGATTACGCTCAATTTTCCACATTAATGTGGAAGAATGTGGGTTCTTCAACTACAGCCGATCGTTTTCGGTATATTGACTTTCAAATAGCACGGACCGATCAGTCCAAGATTAGAGTAAACGCTAGAAAACGCGAGATATCTTTGGCCTCTTCTAAAGGTTTGACAGAGTTATTTTTCTCGATGGTATCAGTATAGTTGGTTATTTGAATGTCTTACTGCGGACGAACCCACGGAGATTGTGGTCATTGTTGCGCGGTTTACTTCTGCCACCGATTGACATAAACCTTACCCTTGTGATAAATCAGAAAATTTTCCACTATCTTCTGTGACTGTGTCTAGCATATCGAACAGTTTGAAAACTGTGAGCCCCTTCTGTTCAGAACGTGGCACCGGCACTTGTTTAATCTTTTAATTAAGTTTTTTGACCTTTTAAAATAGCACACATCAACATGCAAAAATATTACTGACGTTCTTCCAGTATTTCAGACGTATACATACTGTACATGATTCCTTAACGGGACACATGTTTCGCAAGTCTTCCACAATGAATCACATCACGAAGCCAATGAGGTGTTCGTCTTGCTAAATTGGTTCATACACCAACACAGTTGTTTTAACTCGTTGAATAGAAGCCGTTCAATTAACCTCAGACACCCGGTTTGAACAGAAAACACGTAAATACTGGATCCATTTGGAACACGTAATGCTAAACCGTTAATGAAAATGTTCAACCAAAGCTCCACACATTGGACAACATTTAAGCGTCACGACTGCAATACGTACGGTCCTTCACTTAGGAAGATAATAACGGATATTCCACGGTTAACGGACAGAAATGAATGGACATTGAAAAACCTAATAGCCAGTAAGGAATAAAGGCGCTGAAAGTGAAGATCACATTGGTATAGACTGACAACTGGTAGTAATGGATTTGATCAACATGTGCTGTTCACATTTGTGCTCTATGGTTAGGTTTGCTGTCAGCTGAGGGAACTGGTAGGCCGAACATATTCACAAGAATTCAAAAAATTTGGACATAAGTTAAATTTGAATCACGCTGTAATTTACAGTTGTATTTTATGGCTACAATCGTGAAATGAGTTTGGAAATGAGTAAGTTTTATAAGTTATTCGTTATATGTTTGCTACAAAGCAGCATTTCGTTAGGTCCCTTGGCTTTCGTTTGAAAGGTGTTCCATTGTCGTTCTATTTCATCCATCATATTTTTATTTTAGGACAAGTTCTTCAGACACTGCGTGGTCTAGAAAGCTGTCCATCTCACCGGGATCCGTTCTCATCTCTACCTCCAATCTCGTCCACCGGCACTCCGCATTTGGAACAATCCTGTCTTTCCCCAAGCATCCTTATTCCGTCCTCACAAATGCCGGGTATCAGTTTATTCGTAGCTCGCTCGGACTGGGAATTGGTACATTCACTGTACACGCCGGCGAATATATTGGAGTAGTTCTTACGTATGTCCCTTACCCCTGTGCATCCATCCCCGTCTCTGTCTCTCTGTATGTCCGGATTCCTATCTTTTTTCTGATTCGTGGATTGCATTCCACCATATATGATGACGTTTTGCACTAATTTTGCTCTTCCGTAACTTACCGATTTCTCATTGTTTCAGCCGATTCAGCAAGATCTGTGACAGACTGTTGCGTGGGGTACCTTACACGTAATATCTTAGTTTCTTGATCATTAACTTACATCCCTCTGTTGACTTTTATCTTATATCCTGTTTCTTACATGCTTGTAGTACTTAAGATGAATCCCCCATTCTCTTCCGTTTGTCCTGCGTGCTGCTTTCTATGTTCACTACGTTCCTTTGGCGGTATTTACTTCAATTTGCCGTTGCTCCCCTAACGTTATTTTGTTCAGTCTGTCAAACGCGCACATCGGCTGATGCCCATAATTTCCGTACTAGTCGGCTATATTTTCCCACCTCGTTCTGGTCGTATTTTTACGGTTAAATTTAAACTGTTGGCTAATCGGGTCCACATCAATGGTTGATTTGGACACATCTGGGAATTAGCTACTGCTGTGTGACGGAACGATGTCAGTCTCGGTTTGTATTGCGCTTATTGGTTTTTCGACATGTTTAGCCACACTCAAACAATGTTGCATAGTAGCTGGGACAACTGGGTTGGACACTTTCCTACCTCTGTTTATATCTTTTCCGCACACTCACCCGAGGTCCAGCAGCTCTTAGATTTCAGCTGTATTTGTCCTGTCAATCCATCAGATTGTGACCGTAAGACCTGGTTTACTCGCCTGATATAGAAAGGTTATTTCTTTTTTTCGACTAATGTTGTCAGCAGTGTTTCTCTGCACTGATGTTAGGGAAGGTACAGAATCATCTCTTTGATTACGCGCTCATTTGGTCTGCCTAACCCGAGAAGTGGGTAGCACCATTTATTGCAACTGGGTCAAAAACCAGACCGCAAGGGCTCTGAATGTACGACACATTGTGATACATGGCAGTTGAGACAGAGCTTACTCTGATGGAGCGGCCATATGTAACAGTTGTGGCATGAAAACGAATAACATTACGGGAGCGTCAGCATGCACACGAGAAACAGTCCACGTAGAGTTGACGCGTACGGACCCCCCGTCGCAAGGCTGCAGTTTGGTCGGCTAAGTGGAATAATGAAAATCCATCCACCCGACTCTGAATCTGCTTCAAACAGTATGGACCAAAATATTCATGCTTCACTTCAAACAACAGACATTTGATTCGATCTGTAAGTTTACACATTCCCGCAGAAGCCGAATTAATCGATATTGTGCCATCACTGTTGCCTACTTCGCCACCGCATGTGCCTCCTAACAGAAGATTTGCACCACAGTGTTCGTGGTACGAATTGCGCAGTCCCCATATCGATGGCTTGGGCTAGAATGAGATAACGCCACCTAAACAAACCGTCTTCTGAAACCTTTTGCGTACCATCACCAGAGCTGCGTTTGTATTGCACTACGTTCGGCGTTTTTAGTTTGCAAAGCATATTGATCCGATTTGATCTTACCAGATTACCCTGTTCCGCTTCAATCTCCAAAGTGAATTCTGACAAAAAGTTGGCCGTTAGAATAATTTAGTCCCGTTAAATGTTCTCACCCATTTACACCTTAAAATCAGAGCACAAGAGCTGTTGACCGATTCGTGCACATTGCTGGCTGCACCAGCAGTGGCCATTTTTGAGAAATGACACAGAGATCCCTATCTTCAAGTTAGAGTGGTCTTCATCACTCAAGGTCATTTTTGACAACAAAGGACATTCTTGTTGGAGCTCAAGATTTGCGTCTATCAGGCAACTATCAGTAAGACGTTCCTGTTCGGTGTGCACACCCATTCGTGGACAACAGATGAGGCATACTAGTGAACAGTGATGGAGTATGAAAGTGGTACCGCAGGTCAAATGAGTTAATTTCTTCAGTTTTTAGGGTTGTGCATCATTAGGTGGTTGGGTAGTGCACTAAGGTCAGCAGCAAGCGTTTCTCACTAATTAGTGGAAATTGAGAGATTGGCGATCCATGACTGGGTATGGAACGGTGGGTACAATCACCAGTAGGCTAAGCGTTGTAGGTCGGACTCACCTCCTTCGTCGGTGCTTTCGTTATTTACAGGGTGAGACACTGGAAGTGTTACTTAGGACGGCTGCTCCTTGGAGTACGGTGACAAGGAGGCTATCTGAATTGCTTACGAAACAAGAGTGAATAATGAATGGAGGAAGTAATAACTTCGAGGCATCGCGTAGTCGTATTTGGCCAGGCCCCCGGACGTTTACTTTTAATGTTCAGGTGCTTACTTGTCAACTGCTCGAGAATATGTGCAAGCGGATGGCCGCAGTCACTCGCCACTCTAGATGACGTACGCCGTCGTAGACGTTGAAGATATGCATTTAGTTGCACTTCTATGTCTCAGAGCAAAGTGTATGTGATCTGCCAACAGCCGGCATGATATTTAACCAACCGGAAACCTACCGCTTCATTATGGTTGGACTGTCGTCGTCCAACTCGTTGATCTACAACCGTAACCGATCAGGTACAGAAAAGGGTATTGCTGCACCTGATAGCATCACCGTTGCTATCACACGTAGTCGTACATACGGTGTGATGTGATTATCGATGTGTGAAGTTTGTTGTGCTGCACAAATGTGTTATGCATGTCCATCTCTAATTGTGTGGTGTGTGGAATAAGTTTTCGAGCATCAAAAAAGCAAAGTTCGTCTGATTTCACTTGCCTATAATTTGCTATACAAAACAACTAGGTTCACAATAATGTTGGTTTCATGAGCGGTGACTGTAAGTATCGCTGGCAATCGTTTTTTTTTCAGTAACGCGGAGTTTTCGATCGAGGTGGTCCTCTCCTTTAGCAGTTTCAAAACGGTTCACGATTGTGTGTGAATTCGTCCTTGCTCTAGGTCGATGTGAAAACGTTTTTGTCAGTGTTGATTTGTGATGAAGTGTGATTTTAATTCGAGGATGCTTACATCTGATGTAAGGTGCAACCACTTCTCCCCATATTTGCCATCTTCGCTCAGATGAAAATGGTGAGTAACGAATAGAAATGGTGAACAGTTTTACCAGTTACTCACGATTCATAAGAGCGGTTGTATTGAGCTGAGGTCAGTCGGTCTGTTAACTAACTGAAGTATTCGTTACGGTAGATTCGTGTGATGAGTTTCGACCGATAGCTGGAACCTTCCTGACTCCACGTTGGTTTACCTATTTGGAAGCTCTTGCTTAGGAGTTGATAAAGTTAAAACGATAAACGGGGGAGCGCTACATTAGTCGATCAACAGAAGGAGATACACTGAAATCATGAGTACTGTTCAGAGCACACGATGCTACTTTCGACAATTCATCATTGACCAAACAACGTGCCAGAATCTACAGGGTTATAGTGCGGAAACACACGGATTTGGCCATCTAGGAATCTAAAATTAATGATACATAGCACACCCAATCCATCTAGAAATTCTTCGACTCAAACATTGTATTTGGCGCAGAGATAGTCTTACGTACCTAAATATACGTCCAATGTCTCGAATTCTGCAAGTTTGGCTCAGTTAGTCGAATAATGTAAGTTTTTCACTTCCCATATATATATATATATATATATATATATATGACGGCAAATTGGCAGGTGTGTGGATACGGAGATGGCTGTGATCACGCCGGTGCAGTATTCGCAGTACATTTCGTTACTAGTTAATATGGTTATGGGATCTACTGGACTTGAGAGGTTTCTGCCGTGTACTTCTCGATGCTTGTAACAAATTAACCTACTCGTTGTTCTTGACGAACGAATCACACGTGCTATGCTAACGTCGTCTAGAATTTCTAGGTAACTATAAATGTTTCAATTTGGTGGTGATAAATGAAGGCGCAGATATTGAAATTAATATATTGCTGTGTGCAAGTCGCTTCATTCTAAATGAACCGGTTTAGTGGGTCACCTGGTCGTCTGGTGACGTAAACGTCAAGGCATTGGAAGAAACGTTCATTTCTGCCTCCACCATGAACCGTACAAAAAATGGACTTTATTAAAAATGCACAGGACACTGTCAAACTAGTCCTAGTGATCTACTATCACGAATACATCGTCCACCTTGAGGCATTAGAAACACTGTCATGTGAAAAAGCAGTTATATTAAACTAGGTGTTTACAAAACTCTTCAAACTGTCTCGGCACTCCGATTTGAAATAGTTGGGCAACTTAAGCTACTTGAGATTACTTTAACATCCATTAAAGGGGACTGAAAAGTTTTCGAGATAGTTAATTTTTTTCGGAATTCCTTGAAATATTTACATATCACTAACTGGGTTTCATATAACTATTTTGCGCTTCCTGGTCTTGGTGAACCATTTGCAAAACAAGAAATCAATAACCGATACGAACGGTCTTTGCTTGTTTGATTACAAAGAAAGTAGTTTAATTTCGTCGAATATTATATACTGTGGCGTTTCAGCGTACAGCCGCGAAAGTGGTTCTAATCTTGATGATCCCCTGGATGATGTTAGTTACGTATACAGAATGCAATTAAGCTAGTGGCTCTAGTAATAAGTTGACATAATCTAAACAGCACACAAAATGCACTACTTGATAGTCTAGGGACAAAATATACAATCATAAAAAATTCGAAACGGTATGGTTCGTGCATTTATTAGTAGCAGACTGGAATATTTACTCCCAACTCTGCATAGCATTATTTAAGAGAAAACATATGTAAGGAGATAACTGAAGCAATCAAACAATATGGTGGTGTAATGTTTTCTTTTTTAATAGCTAACAATCACCATCACTGTTTACTCGTAGAGTTTTTCTTTGGGAAACTTGGAGATCAGTGATTGAGGATACCCACTGTCTAAGAGAACATGATTGATTAATTGTATCTCACTCTGGATTGTTTCTCCAGTGTAAATCTTTCTGGCTATATTGAATAACCTTATGATAAGGCCCGTTTTCTAATGCCTTGGCACGAAACTGTTAAGCTGTAAGTATTGACCGGTCCAAGTGCCTTGATAATAAACTAGGCGTTACATCCAACCGCCAGTCTTTCGAGTAAGACGGATATCTAAACGAAAGAGAATTACCACATCTATGTCCAGGGTTTAATGTAATGTTATCATGTAGTTCATTAAATACTGTCAGAACTTCTTTAGCATATTTTTTACCCAATCACAACTAACACATCGTCCACATGTCGGAGAAATAAACCTGTTTTGCAGATAATTCATCAAGCACAATGAAGATGTCAAAGTTGAATGCTTTTTTTCACAACCCCCGTTCAAAGGGGATGATATTATTACGCCTACTAAAGGCCGCTGTACGGGGGACGTATAATGCTACGGAGATCGTTTTAACCTACAGTACAAGACCGATTCCAATTCCACTTCGAAAACCTCAGATGCTTCCATCCATCAGATCCCATATCTACCGATTTTCAGGAAGTTGCCAGGTCGACTACATTGATATAACAGAACGGCAGCTGATATTTCGGATCTCGAAACACAACCCACAATAAGCGAAGGAAAATATGGCGCGAATGCAAGCTGGCACTCATGTTCGCACACAGTAATCACCACAGAGACCACCGGTATCAGCGATCGTTTGTCATCTGCAGGAGGTCATCACCAAGTGAATCTCACGCAGACCTTCAGTTGTTTACGCAAATGATGAACCTCGGTTGCTACGATACACTGACGACGTTGCTCTGAGACGCTGATGTCTGCCTCTGTGTGTTTAGAAAGACTGTCTTGTTCGTTTAGCACAGTTATTTTAACGATGCCATTGACTGGTTAGCGGATAGATCCGTCGTATGTTTAGTTTCACGTCTGACCCCCGTTTTCCGCTTCATAATCTCCTGTGGTGCAGTTCGCACGTGATAATATGCACAGAAATTTGCCAGATCATGAATTGTGTGCACCTACGCTTTCGACTGATCTATTCGTGAGGCTAAATTATTTAAAAGTAGATGAAGTAATAAGTTGAAGTGATAAGATGCAGACAGACGAGTGAGCATAGAAATCTTTGTTCAATGGAGATCAATCGACTCAGGTCAGCTTTGTGAACCTGAGCCTTCCCTAAACTTAATGACCTATCCTAACACACTGATTATTCACTCCCCCTGTTATGGTATATTTCATGTTGATGAGTAAGTACGAAATGCTTGTCACTGCTAGTTTTTGTATTCTGCTTCGTTTCAATTTCTGAAGCGAAAGCATTGTTCTATATTTATTGTTCGAACAAAATGAACGTCTAATTTGTAACAGTCTCGACAAACGAAACTTAAAACAGTCCCTGGAACGCATTTACGATTAGCAGCAATATCTTAGTTCATTGACTGATATACCGGAACTTATTATTTGCAACCACTGTTCAAACCATGGAAACATGGCTACTAATCAAGGACGATTGCTCCAGAAGGATGTCGACTATCTAGAATTTTGTCAGCAGCCTGTTTTTAACACAATTAAGAAGCACTATTTGACTGTGTTCAGACAAATAGATTTGGAATATTCTGAAAATCCGGGGTCTCCGTTCTTGTAATTGAGAGTTGAACGTGCGATTTTTTATTTGACCTTATTAAATGCGCTTTTACCGATATGGTTTTCAGTTCATACAGATGTTGTATGACAGGCAGTTTCGTTGTGAGTAGTATACTACTCACTCGTAGTATATTGTCCACAGGCGAAATTCAGAAACAAAAGAGCAAGCTCCGAACGCCAGGAAGACGACGGACAAGAATAGACTATCGACATGGTGTGTATGCGCTATGGCAAAAGTTCCACCATGGCGAATGTCAACGTACTGTCACCCGATGTATGTGAATGTATCTCTGACTTACAAATGAGTGTACGCCTTTGTGGTTTGATTTTCGGCGACCTATACGGGTGTTTGCACAATAAACGAATTCTCAGGCCAAGCGTCTTTTGCGGTCTCAACACAGAGAGTTTGAAAGTCATTTAACGAAAGTCGATGCACTACCCGTTTAAGTGACTAACAATCTCGTTACTGCTCAGTGTTGGAAATCCACTATAAAGTCTTACTTCAACATTTCTTGATGAACTGCTTACATCCGATATCTTTTCAAGGTAAATATTATTTTCCAGTCGGCATTCTCACCGTCGACGTGAAGTAATTTCGTGGCGCCAGAATGATTCTGCCGTTCGTAAATGTTAGAATATAATTTTTGCATTTCCTGAGTCGCTCGTTATCCCTTTCACTGTTATTGTTTATATGGGTTAATTCTGATTCCGTCCGAACAAGAGCATGACGAAATCCTCTACGCATGAGTGCCTGGTGAAAAATTCGAAGGATCAGATCTTCTTATTCAAAGTTCATTTAGCTATGCAATCCACAGCCTACTCTTTTGCTGTGCTAGTGACATACGGTCATAGGCAAGTTTTTAAGTTCATAAGAACATTTCAACCGCTTGCCTCAACCGTCCAAAGTGTCTTCTTTGACGGTTTTACAGTGAGAATTTCGGGACATATCAGTAGTTCTGTTGTCATACCCGAGATTACCGTTTTTAAGAATGTTATATCTAAGCGAACCACCGATATTCTGCAATCAACGTGTTGGTTTACTGCGTATGCTCGCTTCTGGCTCTATAATTTTTATCCGGTCCACCTAAGTCAGTTAATCCTGAAGACCAACATGGACGAATGAATGATCCTATAGACCAAAGTATTAAATCTGTGAACAGGGTGGGCATTTCATGATAATCCCCGGCTTAATTCCCACAAAATGTTGCAACTGAGAATTTAGCACCATTGTCCTATCATGTTGGCGTCGTTTAATGATTTTTGCAAAACGTCACTCCTTTCTTTGTGGCAGCCTACTGGTGTTTATTACTACTGCCACTCCCTGATCCTACTTTGTGCGGCAGATTAGGAACGTTTCATGTTTGTTTATGGCGTTTAGTAAACAATTATAGATGTGACGTGGCGTTGGTTACGAAGAATGAATTATATTTAGAAAAAGTCACCTGGGCGATCGATAATAAGATGGGAGTGCATGAACGCGGTGTATGATGAACCAACAGTGAGAGTCGTGCCAATTTTCTGCTAGAACGGGATAAGCAACCCGAATGACTTTGAACAACTGCTTCATCTACGAGTGTGCACGTGCATGTAAGGCCCATGCCGACAAATCCCTGAAAAATTACCTTGTCCAACGCGACATCTTTCTGTGACGAACTCGTGACTCAGCGGTCTGTCGCTGATATCACAGTCGAACACTAGTTACTGACATTAGACATTCGGTATGTCGAGCTCAACGTAATTCTGCTGAATCGAATGAAATGGTGGCTGGATGAGTGCATGATAATCAGAAGTGCGTCCTAATGGCAGTAACGAATTACTGTATTCACTCTGGGCCGGTGAGTATCCAGCACGTGTATACGAGACCCACATGTGCTAGCCATGTCCTTCTGCTGTCAGGTTTGGGTGTACCAACCATTGCAGGTTGTTCCTGGCCAACACTTTATGAGCAGTCACTCTATATGCATGACCGCATTCCGAGGTGAGACGAACGAATGTAAATACTATGTAGGGATGAGCCGGGAATGATGATTGAACGAACTGCTAAAAGTACTCAGAAAACATATGACCGTTCTAATCTGATGTCGTCACAGGAACACTAAACTGTTTTATTCACTATGGACAACTGATAAATCAACTAGTGTACGATTGCAACAGACCAATATGTCTAAATTAGAAAAACACAGTTTAAATAGACAAGTTTTGTCAGATTCATGCGAGCTAAACGCATCAGATCGCCAGATCATGTTTCTGTACAAGTTTGTATGCTTGTTGATTCTGAATACGAGAGTTCTTTCTGTTCTACCAGTGTTGTTTATTACAGTTTGCATTAGACTGCCAAACCGTGACTCTGCCATCTGCACAGTTAACTTTGGAACACTCATTACGGTTTCCTTTGGGTTGGAACGTGCAGTCAGCGATAGACCGTAATAAATCTGTTATTATCGTTCAACAGAGTTTGCTTACAGTTTTCCACTCAACCTCTCATTTACTAGTCAATTTGGTCGGGACCAGCATTACTGGAAAACAGCTGCTCACGAATGTGGACTAGGGTGATGTTTGCCTGTTGTAATTATTGATGTTTGCTTAAAGTACCGGAAAAATATTTAGGTCCAATCTTATTTTCAATGCGTGGAACCGTTTTTGGGCTATGCATAATTCAGCTACCAGACCTGAGTTGTTACATTACTCAGTGTGACTAAATTTGGAACTTTCGTTGACGACAAGAAATTCCTAACCCATGGAACTCAAAGAAGAGTCCCGATGTGACGGGAAAGTCCGTTGTTCCCTAGATGCTGCTTCAGTTTCTGGCTTGTATGTTAGCCGTAGATTCACACGCAATCTAAGGAGTTTGCAGGCTAAGCCTACGTTGTTGCTAGCTGAGCTTAAGAAGCGTGAATTAATATCGGAAGTCACACGACAGCACAAGCTCACCCAGGTTAGATTCTTGATTTAGCTGAAGATGCGGGAGCATTTAGTTGATTGGGATGCACAAATAGCACAATATTTGAAGAATCACAACGTAAAATTAACTCCAAAAATGAGATCGTTGCATCCCTACGAATATCCCATCCCAAGCCATCAATCGTATAATTTTCTGTCAACGGTCGCTAGTATTGACCTTCCTAAAGTTGAGATGTGTTTCTTTGACGACGATCAATTGTTATGTCGAAGGGTAGGCGGTAGACGACAGCCAACACATGAACCTGTTACATTACTATCAGGGTCGTGCCAGAGAAGCAAATGAACAGTGTACCTTGCTCCTATCGGCCTCTTCCTATCGACGGGTGCGCAAGATACTGAACGATTTGTTCGGGCGGTCGTACCATGTCGCCCGCTCTCTTAATGATGGTATTTTGCCTACAGGAGGGATTATACTCATTACGGAAAGTGCTTTTTCCAAGTTGTCAATAAAGATACGTAGCTGTGAAATAGCCCTAACGCGGATGAACTACCTGTCCAATGTGAACTCTGTGACGAACTTGGGGAGAATAGCTAGGTCACTGCCAGTTAGCGTACAGTACAAGTGGGCTGAGGCCCTAGACCATGTGTCGACCGTTGGTCTGGTGTCTACTTTTGAGCAACTCCGCGAGTTTGTTTTACAACGTTCTCGAATTGCTCGTAGTAGGTTCTGCCAGGTTGCCTTTGACAGTGACCACAAAGCCTCCAAACCAACTCCGATGTGTGACATAATCAGGTTGGATATACCGAGAGATACTAGCAGACAAGCAACAGCCTCGACATACGCGGCAAATAAGCAATGGGTATCGCCTTCTCTGAATAACTGTCCCCTGTGTAAGAACGTTCATGACCTCACATTCTTCCTTTAATTCTGTTCTGGGAGTGTCCAGCAGAGACAGGACACCGTTGGACGGAAGGGTGGGTGTTTTATCTGCCTTAAGCCCTCTCACACTGCTATCCACTGCAAGCAAAGGGCGAGGTGCAGTATAGATGGACGCAGTGGTTCGCGTAATGACTTGCTTCACTTGAAGCCCAATGACTCTTCAGTGGCCGCTCCAGTACAACAAAACTTGTGTGGTGCAAGCCTGGAAGTAATCCTGGTACAAATGGTGATTCCGTTTGGAACTTTCGTTACCTTTGTCTTTGTGCACAACGTATCAGGCAGCCACATAATGAAGAACGGCTTCCTGGGTCGCTTAGGTGTCTTGGGTACCGTTTTGATCCCACCTATTACGACGACAAGCTGGAGTACAATTCAGTGCACGAGAGCCCAACTGGACCTGGGCTTCTTAGGCAAAGAGGAGACAGTTACTGTTGATGCCGCCTACCCCGTCGATGAATTGCCCGTGTGACCTATCATGTCCGTCAAGAAACAGGCCAGTGAGAGAGCACATCTGTTTAACGTTACATTTGGTGAAATTTAGGGTGATGTGGTCACTACTCTTCTCGGTTGTAACGTGCCCAAGGCGCACTTGACCCTAGATCAAATGTTAAGGGGACGTAGACAGCCATACGCAGTGAACATTCTATTCGGTTGAACGCTACACGGACCTTTGACTAGTAAATGTCGGGCAAAAGCGTCCGTCAGCTGTCTGTCACAGAACGTTCTTAAGTTGGTGGAACAGGTTTGTGCCTTATATGACACTCACGCTCTTCAAGGAAATTCGGTGACTTTATCTTTGGTACAGTCATCCTCGTTGGATTCAAATGACCAACCTTGAAAATGTGAGCATTTCACTTTTCCTAACAACTACAAAATACCTCTGAAGCGCTTGTCATACTTGAAAAAGAGGTTCAACCTTGACGCTAATATGTTCTTGAGGTATGCGAACGTGATGTAGCATCATATTGAATGTGGATACGTTAAATGGTCTCGCAAGCTCATCTTGACTCAAGCTACTCACATCAGTGATACCTACCACGCCACCCTAAACTAAACACCAATAAACCGAGGAGCTGAGAATAATCTTTAACCGTGCGGCAAAGTGCCAGGAATGGTACCTGTGTCAGGGTCCCGACGTGACTACAAATCTAGTAGGCGTATTACTGACTGACTTCATGATTGTCCTCTACCATATACATTACGTGTCAACTCGGTTCTGCACGTTTGTTGTTAACCACCTTCCTGAAATCCATCAATAATCCACGCGCAATCAATGGAGGCAATGAGATATACAGAAAATTTAGCTGACTTAATTTCGCGCGGTTTGATGAGTGACTTAGCGACAGACAAGTGGCTGAAAGGTCCCCAGTTTTCAAGTCGGTCTTCCGTATCGTGACCCCCGAAATCTAACTGTCTCATTAAGCCCGACAACATCGAATTAAAGATGACATCGATTCACGTGGACTTTTCGCACGAGTAAACGATTTGCAAAACCTCATTGTTCGGTATTCACTTTGAATTGGACTACTCAAAGACGTCGTGAGGCTTATGCGATTCAAATGCTACACTATGAAACTTCATGGCGGTCACCCGGAATTGACTGTGAGAACTGGTCCTTTGAGTTTAATGGAGGAAGTAGACCTCTTGTCCTGGCGGTCTGACCGTGACAGCCTCCTTGTACTTTCTCAAGGGAGCTCCCTGAATAAATTGTCTCCTGTCATGATTGAAGGAGCTGTACGAGTGGGAAACCGATTATCATTATCAGCTTACAATCTTGCGATCATGCACCCCACCGGTTTTCCTAAGTAACATCACTTCGTTGACCTGATAATAGGATATCATCACGAATTTGAGGATCATTCCAAAAGGTCTAGTGTTATATTCACTAAGGAGGCGCTTTGGGTCACACAAGATGGCATTGCAATTAAGTGTCATTTAGTCGCGCTTAGCCTTCTTTCGCCGCTGCGTTCCAATCGGTAGGCAACTGATTTCCCTTCTGCTGTTTGTCATAACAGATCCGGCACGGCATCCGTTCAGGAACGTTGGGTTGGGTTATTTTGAACCTTATTCTTTGAAGAATGACAGGGCTTTAGAAGAAAGATACGGATGTATATTCAGTTGCTTACAATCCCCAATCGTGCACGTCGAATTCGCTCACTCGCTGATTACCGACTCCTTCATTACGGATCTGTCACGATTCACTGGACAGAGAGGTAGACTTGGGGCCATTTTCTGTGATAATGATATCAATTTCGTAGCCACTGACAAAAAGCTTGGAGGCTGGGTTCGTACCTTAAGTAACGAGTCCGTCAACGAAACGCTGTCACAAAAAGAAATTCAACGGCACTCCAACCCACCGTATGCTAGTCACCCAGGTGGAGTATGGGAGCGATTGTATTTTGAGCACAATCTGCCGAGAGCAAACAGTCGATGACGAAACATTCCTAATTTCATTGATCGAAGCAGAGCATGTCTTTGACAACAGACCATTGGTTCCGGTTGCAACAGACGGTCCTGACAACGTCGCTCTGACTCCGAATGACATACTTCTGTTAAAGAACAATGCAAGGTTGATCACAGAAGTAAAACTGATAGACAGGTATCTTATGTGTTGAAGGCAAGCGAATCACATGGAGAAGGTGGTCCAGAGAGTATGTCATCACGGCAAATCTGTCAGAGGTGGTTGACAGGACAACGTAATTTTCAGATGGACGACATTGTTTTTGTTGTATCCGACAGACTGACTGAGGACCAGTGACCTTTGGGCCTGGTCACGAAATGTGCAGTAGACGCTGACGAACTAGTCCGTACTCTCAAGGTTCATACGAAGACAGGTCTATTGAGGAGACAGGTGAGGTGCCTTCGTTTGTTAGAGGAGCGTGACTGTTAGTCGCTGCGGTTCTCTGGGTCCTCAACGTATACAATGGGAATAATTATATTAGATATAGGTAGGTAGGGAACCAGAACTGTGTAGCACTATCAGCGGTTTGTCAGATGCAGACGAAATTTGGCAAGCGGTGTAAATTTGGTGGTCCCTGAACTTCGAAAATTCGTTCCTATTGTTTCCATTCCCTATTTTTGTCTCACCAGTTCGATATTGGATCCTGATAAATTACCTACCCTGTTTTTGTTTCGTTGAACTAATTTGCCACTAACTGTCTGCGACGCAAGTAGCCATTCTTGATCTGGCTTACTCGCGTGACGACTAACTTTTGACCTTGCTGGTACCGCTTGGTATCCATTGTTGGACGAGACTATCGTCGTGAACTACTGAGGTTTGCCTATTTTACTTAATGATGCACTTTTTAAATAGTACCGTGGAAATATTTGGGCCCAATCCTGTTTCCAATTTGTGGAGTCGTTTCCGGGCTACGCGTAACTCAACAGTCAGTTGGACATCGTTACAATAGCCTTGTGATTCTGTCATTCATTTTATTAGACTGAATCTCCTCTGCCGTACCAGAGGTTACGGTTGTGTATCGCACAGGTTGATATTACAATCCAGAGTGTGAAAATTTTCGACTGATTACAAGCAAACACCGTTGAACGTTTGCATACAATATTTCGATCGAGCCTAATGTGTGACCAGGGACATACTTCTCAACATGGGTGACTCACGAAAGAGTGGTTGGTGTTTTAATTGCGATTGTAGTAAAGTTAGGCCTAAATGACAAGTTGTAAAAAATGAAATTCAAAGAGAGCGCCTCATTTTGAAGGGCCACGGGAAAGCCACATGGGCGACTGATCGGGTGAGATATTCAGTTTATATTTTTATTTACTTGTATTTGTTCATTTATAATGTTTACTTCCACATTCTGCGTTCCAGTCGATCAATGTCACTGTCCTATCATCTTTCATTCTCATCCGGACCGGCCTGCTCACATGAGTTTGTCAAGCATCACACTCAATTGTCAGAATGACTATGTATCATCGTGGTGAGTTAAAAACACAAGTGGCACAGTGACTGTTTGTTAAGTGAACTGAATCATTTGCTTTGTGCTACAACATAACCTAGAACAGAATCACTTAGACGCATGCGATACTGTACCAATAATAATGGACATGTAACGTATATGTCAAATGGTGATTTCTTATGCGTAAAACCTTACTTGTTCGTTCGTTTATTCTTCTTTTGAACATAATCTTATATTTATTCAAATACTTACGGCAATTTGACTGTCAATTTATTCATGCTCCCTAAACGTGTCAACAAGCTATCAGGAGCTATTCTAATCCTATCATGCATAGGCAATTGAACTAAAAATTCAGTGTTCATAGACAAAAAGCTCGCAACCCCGTCACATATCGTGATTTAAACGCAAGAACAAATTAACTGAAATAAGGGTTATTTTTAGGAATACAGTTCGGCTATTGACAGTGTTCTAGTTGATCAGAAACATAAGCATAGAGAACAAGGCTGATTCCACCGCCACACACATCCCAGCCAAGAGCCAACAGTAGTAGGGCGGATCCACAAGAACCCAACAGGTAGAGCAACTGATAATGAAGGATACGACTATGTGAAAAGAAGAGGAGTAAACAAATAGCAGTTAATTCTGTAAGTTATTCTTCATGCATTATGTGCTTAACAAGAACACATTATGATCATGATAATCATAGTAGTATGGGTTGGAATGCCATTTTCTGCTTTTCTTGTTTATCAACAGACGTTGCATTCAAAATTTTAGTTCGTTCTATCTATTACAGCATGCTGTCATGTTCATATTTGCATGTTTCTACACTTAAACAAAGTTTCGTATTGTTAGTAGGGATATGTGCATAGCATGTTGTACGTCATATTGTAATATCCATGGAATCTGACACACAACCAGGAGCTTTGTTTGTTAATTGAGACTACCACAGCCAGTATCCAATCCTATGATAACAAACACATATGGTCGTATAGCAGCAAAGTTGATTGTCTGTGCATGTGTAGTCTCGGAATTTATTTTCTGTTACTACTGTTCGTCTGTGCCCTATTAACACCATCACTGAACTACGTACCTGATTGGATAGAGAAAATGTTACCACTAAAACAATAGAACGGTTTGTTAGATACAGCTTACATCTTCCAAAAACTTATACGCCACACATGATAAATTGTCTCCAAAGCAGATCCAGTAAACGGTCACAAACTTGGTCGTTGGCAACCACAAATAATGTTAATGCCTCTAGCGTCCTCTATCATAACTGCTTCTCAAAGGCGAAAGTCTCAGTGATATTTTCACCTACAACAATAGATCCTAGGTTGATAATGACGCTCATTCACTATACAAACATGAGATGAAGAAAGCATCCTAGTTCGGAATTAATAGAAGGGGTGCCAATATCACCAAATCGTCTAAAGTAAAACAATCGACATCAAGCGGTTTACGTCTCACAAACAAACAAGGCAGTTGTAAAACTTCTGGCATTCCGCTTCATTGGGTGATCATACTTCGCTGATAGGTCAGTTAAACAACAGCAAAATTCACGCTACTGAAACCAACCGGATGCTATTTCTAATTTCGTCAGCTAAAAGCTCTGTGTGAGTAAAAGGCCTCATATCAGAAGTCAAACAGGGTCTAGAAATTCTAACTCACTTTCGCTTGAAGAGTCGCTGAATTATCAGCTGTTACGTGAAACAAATGAACTAGGTCTTCAGTAAAAGGTACACAGTATGATAAATGATATGTTGATATTCTCGGAGTATAGTCACCGAAGGTGTTGTAAAAGACAGTTTATGATCGGGGGCACGTAGAGAACATATGCGAAAAGTATGCAATAGAAATTCATGCACGAAGGTCATCAGTACTCTTTGCTAGTGGATCACTTCACTCACTGTGTCTAGTCAGCGTGAGTCCCATTCATGGCAAGTGTTTAGCGATTACCAATCAGCGAAGCTATGTTACTTCACTACACCACGTCCTAACCGACTTCAAATCCTCTTGGCAAGCAGTGGTGGTAAAAACAGCGTAGTTTTGTATCAAATGTAATAAAGCTGCCATAATCGATAAGGGTATTGCAATAGCCAGTTTGTTTCACCCTCTCGTTTCACATGAACGGCATATAATAATCTGTGTCGAAATTGTGTAAAGAATGATTACCATTATCCACTATTCAGCCTTAATTTACAGTTTGAAAACGTGATTTTACGACGGCATCTACCAGGTTAAAAAATACTGGCACGCTAGACCATTAGAAATGTTTGCACAAAATTGCCATGAGTTAAGTGGTGCTGCTATTCAAACTTAGATTAGCAAACGTGCTTTTTGTTGCTGCAAATGCATTCCAAATCATATTCTGACTGTAATATTGTTGCTTTTTATACACTTCGCCCTTGTTCCACCCAAATTCTGGCCACGCTTGAACTCTTGTTCGCCCCTAAAAATGGTAAGCGGGTATCACAGGTAGTCACGCGGACATCAGCAATCTTCCTGTCGCATTCAGAAACTTCTTGTAGTGCAAGGCAAGTTTGGAACTACATAACGTATATATTTGAACAAACTGTCATTTAGTTGGCTCACACAACAGAATTATTGCACATATCTCTACTTAAATATAAAAAAATAGCGCGCTGGGAATGTGCGCTACAATGATTCGTTCCATTCAGCAAAATTAGACGGCTTTCCTGGTATGTGCATGATACATGCAGCCAGTTGCCATAATTGCCGTAATTTGAGCTAGCACTTGTGGTGGGTTTCATTGTATACCAATTAGGCGGTACTGAGCAGATAAGAGCAATGCCTCACAGAATGAAGGGCAGCCGGTTAGATTCCCATCCAGCCCATCTCTGCCTGATGAGTTCAAACAAGGACGAAACCGGTAGTGAAATGTCGGTCTGAGAGTGAGCATCAAGATTCATTACAAACACAATTTCGAGCCCTTGTGGCCGTCGCCAGTGCACACTGGCATTCTGAATGAAACCAAGCTGCAACTCAGTTAAACCGTACTATGGTTTAAAATCCTAATCACATAGTGTTAAGCAACTGTCTTAAGCTTCCTTAACTATGGCAAATTGTCACTTGAAGAGTTGGAAGTATGTGACAGAGACATTGGATATGCGATGCCGAGAAGCACTAGCATGAGTATACGACGTTATTTGTCTCTTTCGAGGACAGTCTGCTGCGGTTCATGGCAAGGTTTTCGTCATCTTGATGGCTCGCGGTCATTCTGTTGAGAGTGGATGAATATCTAATTGGGAAACAACGTCTTGTTCAATGACGTTTTCGCAGATATACTTAAGAGTGACTGACATGCTGGACACCGAACTCAATAACCCGCAGCATTTCTCCTAGAGCTGTCCAAGGACCAGCGTATTAGTCTCAGTTTCAAATTGTTTTGTTTCCAGAGGCATGTAGTCAACGGTTGAATAAAACCTAGTGTGGAGAATGCGACGGAAAGCATGCTTTCACGTGAACACCAGTCCTACTGTAGCTAATACCACCTTTTCCAGCGGTTGTTCTCGCTGGTAGTGACCACATTGCCCGATGACGCGCGTTAATTGGTAAGGGTCTGAACGTTTTCGAATGACCGATTTTCCTGTACTCGGCGAAAAGTTGAATACTTCAACAGATTTCCTGCTAGTAGTCGTTTTTGCTGCGTCCGGAAGCTTGATAAGTGTATTTCTTATCAACCTTTCCTTACAAATATCTTCTCGAAGAAGTTTACTATAATTTATACAACCGTCCTGTATATGACTGACTCAGCGCGACACCGTAATTGCAATCTCATATCACTCGCGCTTCTGTTTTCTACTTTTGCGTTGATGCCTATAACAGTGTTGCCAGCTATTTTATCATGAATATGGCACCATCTCTCTTTAGAACGTAATAAGAAACAAGCATACAGGGAATGTTTGTTAAGTTCTGTTTAGCACTCGCCCAGAATTATTTTAAACCACCAAGTAAATAAATTCCAAACGCCGCGAAAATTACATACATTCAAACTTACTGCCACACAGAACAATTGTGAGTTCAATAATGGTCCACAACCGTTGACGATTGCGGAATACGAAAACCAGGAGCAAGTTGACAACCACAGCGCCGGCAAATAGAAAAGCAGCAATAAAACCGAAGGTAATCGAGGTTTTTTCTTTACTCGTTTTGTTGGATGCTGAAATCAGGAGAGATTACTTCAGAACAACAAGGTTTATATGGATAACATAGAGCAGACGGGAAATGTAAGCTTTCAGAAATTCAAGTCTAAGTATTGGTTTATTAAGACGGCAAAAAGACATACATTGCGAGATGCAAGCATTCCGTTTATTCTCATCCGTCGAATACATAAAACGTTCCGTTATATAGGTCAAGCGCTTGGCGACGAAACAATGAAATGAACGAACATCATATGAAAGCAATCAGGGCTCACTGCCACGGTAACGAAATTGATTGCGTCAGCACCTTTTGCCAACAAAGGGCCGGTGCGTGACGCTTGATCAACAATGCCTCCGAGAATGCCAACAGCTTGTCGTTGCGATTAAATGTTTCGCAATCGAAGACGCCGGATTTCTGTTCGAGTGTTGGTATCCTGACCCGCGTTGAGTCAGTGTTTGCACTAACCATTGGGGGATGTGCTCCGCCTTCATTTGTCGTAAGTTTCGGTCCGTTCTGCCAA
>LUCH01001346.1:58722-102249 GCA_013368495.1 Paragonimus heterotremus
CATCAATTTGCTTATAAGCCTATCCATCGAATTCAAATCGAATGTTTTCCGTACACATAAGAATCAATTCTTTAGGGTATTTGACAGGGATGTGCAAAGAAATATTATGATTGAAAATAAAATTACATAAATAATCAACGGTTACATGTAATGGAACGTTTATAAGTAGCGAGTCAACGTCAGTTGAATACATCTTTGTGTGGAACACATCGAAATGTTCTGCAAAATATCACATAACTCAAAAGAATCTTTCAAAGAACGGGAGCTGAGGGTTTTACGGATGGGGTCAAGAAGCCGAACTAACCATCGAGCAAAGTTATGGTAAGCTGAATCATCCATGGCGAGGATAGGCCTCAGGGGGACACCGCAAAGTCTATGGGGATGCGACAGCTGCGATCAATTGTGGGTGAGGTTCAACAAAAATAATTGTGAACGTTTACATTGAACCTGGTCAGAATATGATTATCTTATTCTCAAGGGATGTCGCGTGGGGTTTGCCAACCAGGTAACATAACTGAATCAACCAAGTTGAAAGACTAAATGGTCAAGAATGAGCTGTATCATAGCCTAATTTAAGAAACCTTTAGAAGGATGGATATAGTGTTCTGTGAGGTATGCAACGTCTGCCTGCTTGGATTCGATCGTCTTGGCAATTTCGTAAATTCACTTGAAACTTATTTGCACACTAAGATTCACCTAATTTGGTGGTCAGGTTTGGAAAAAGGAATAATTGGCGGTTAATAAAGCGTTTGAGGAAAATGGGACTGTTTTAAAACAACGCCAACGGAAATGATTACCTCTTGGGTATTCTACTTTGTTCAAAGGGAAAGTCGATGTCACAAGAGGATTCCCTGGTAGTCTTCCAAAACACAGTTGGACATACGAGCTTTGTGAACAATGCTATTGATTGTCATCAATAATGTGAAAGGCTACCTGTGTGTTTGGTTCACTTACTTATCGTTTATTTAGTGAGCAAAACAGACAGTACATCTTCAACGCATAGTTCATTTTCTGATCTCTTCATATCATGGGTTGTAAAGCACTCATACATCAGGCATTGTCCCGGCGATTTGTACTCCGCTTGCGGAATCAGACACATGTATTTTATATCCGAAAGATAAATGTGGTCAAATATTGAGAACGTTAGTGTCATGGTACCTATCAAGGGGAGCTGGGGAGAGGAACACAACTCCGCAAACAGCCTAACGGTAGATGTCTATGTATGCTTTACAGCCAAGTGAACGATTAACAAATTCTTTAACTTAGCCTGATCTGGTCAAGGTTTAGGATGATTCATTTTCTTTTGCAGTGCGTGGTTTCAGCTCAACATCTTAAATCCAGTGCAGTCTGATCTATTCCTATAACACTAGTTTGGTTTTGCTCGCGAAACTGAGGGAAATGTTTGAGGGAAAAGTTAAATCGCCTGAAAGCGTTAATACCACTGTCGACTAGACTAGACTTAGCGTTATGTTGACTGCGCTGTACACGTTTATCAGTTGCACTGTATATTGCGCTGAGTAGCCTTGATTGAGTGGTGTTTGCAACAGTGGAGGTGAAAAGTGACCGACAGATGAGAATCGCATTTATTTGCTTCTGTAGCACAGCGATGTGAAACATATTTGGAGAATTCAAATGGTAGTGGAAGTGTTTACTTTCTCACCTACTACTAACTACTATACCGCTAGGCAGCCATTGAAGTCCACATTTACCAGCTGCTGGTGGTTGACACACAGAACGTCCAGTTTTGTCCATATGTTCACTGATTATGATGTGCAACAGACAAAGTGTGGCTGACTTTGTTCATTGTGATTCAAAAGAACTACGGTCAGAAGTCGTCATACAACGGAAGCAATATAGACCACAACATTCATAGTAGACAGTTCACATCAGGCTTACCGGTCCACTGAAATCGTGAGTTGCGTATTCATAGTAAATTGACCATGCGGGTTTATTATCATTAATATGATCAAGCATGGCATCAGTCAGTCGCACTGTAAACGATCAGATTGATTGTTATGAGCTCAACTTGACAGTTTCCACAAAAAAAACAATAGCTCTTAGTAATCCTTAAAAAAAGGTATGAAAACCAATCATTTATCGCCTACTGTAAGTACTAGTCAACGTAGAAATTAACGCTAATTAGACTAACAGAAAACTGACATCAATCGACTAATGTTTTCTGACTGTATACTGCAATACACATTTTTGAGTTTCTTCGTATTTCGCAATGAGCGTGGTTTTAACGTGCGCTTGACATTCAGTTTTGAACTTAGCTGACAGTATTGTTAGTATTCAAATCTAGAAAGTGCACGATCTGTCATTCGTGGAAAAATCGTAACATATAAAATAGTTATACGTGCAACCGGTTTTTCGATAAGCAGTTAGATTCGTGCTAACAGGACAGATATTTTGCCTTCTTGCGCCGTCTGGATACTATTCATAATTGATAATGGCTTGACAGCTAGATGTGACGCTTCGGTCACATGCGAATTGGGATCCACATAACAGTGATCACCTCATAAACAAATAGACAAGGATTCAGCCTCCGTCCATAGCAAAGAAGTACGTTAACAACAAGATCCAGCAGGAACGATACTAATTTCTGGTGGTTCAAGAAGAAGCCAGTTGAATGCGAAAGCTGTAAACAAAAATGAGCGGCGTTCGATTGGTAACAGTCTCCGCTTGTGAGAGACTCATCAATCTTGGTCGTTGGCTCAATCTAACTCTAGTGATTTCTGGTCAGTTTGCAACTTAAAGGAACCTCTAACTGATGCTGATCCGCACAAAGTAGCGAACTAATAGGAATCCTATAAACATTCTTGTCTTGTTAAGAATTTGATTGACGAACACAATACACTGCTATTGCACGATTTATGTCCGAACGAATTTTAATGCACCTTCACGAGTACATACGACACATCATTTATATATCAATATGACAAAAACAACATGACACAATAGAAAGTCATATATCGGAATTCACTTTCATTATCATCATCATGATAGCGACAACATTACAAACAATTTTTGTGAACGCATAACACGAGTTCGAGTCTTCGGATAGTGGTAGCTTCAGCATAGCACAGTGTTTGTCTGCGTGACGTAGTAAAATCGCACTGATGTTGCTTCACAAGCTTGAAAGCTTCTGATCAATAACTTTTTAGAAGACGAAGCCTTCTGTGCACGATGGTTTCGAGAAGTCACTTAAGCACACCGAGAATGAAGAAGAATTTCCTAAAGACTCATTTGAGTACGTGATGAACTTGTGATCTTGTCAACTGACTGCGACGCAGCTAAAGGCCATATCTCGTGGTTTAAAATTTGAGACCCGGGCTCATTTCAAACAATTTTATGAACAAGTATTCAGTCAACAACTTACACCAGGAGAGAATAAGTGTTGACTAAAAACTGAACTTGTTAATTAGAAACACCGAGTTAGAACTATATCTAGTCGACAATAGTTTGTTTCTACAAATTAACGTATCAGCGCCCCTATATCGTTAAGCTGCAACCACGAAATGGTCACATTGCAACCAGACAAAGGATCGGGAACAGTTTTGATAGGCGGAGTTAGCCAAATCAATAGGATGCAATCAATTCTTAATGATACCCTGAGGTTTAAAACGAAATAAAGACTCTACAACCCTGTAGACTTTGAGTATAGTATCAGCAGAAAACTGCAAGTATTACTTGAAGTTAACTTCACCAATGAAGTATCATTTAAGTCTCTAAAGCCAACTGGAACTCAGGCCCCACAGCTATATGGACTTCCGAAACTTCACAAACCTGGGTTTCCCCTCAGGTCAATTTTGCCTATGTCAAACTCACCACAACGTAAAGTAGCTGAATGGCTCGCGAAACATATAAAACCCATTCGAGACCGAATTGCTCGCTTCTGTCTGAAAGATAGTTTTCGAAATTGCTGGCTTACTTGGAACAATGAATATTCGGGATAAATATTTATGTTTACTTGATGTACAGTATCTATTTACAAACGTTCCCATGGATGAGTAAATCGATTTCCTGTTTTCTTATATAAAAAAGCATCATCTATTTAGAACAACTGCTGCATCTCTGTACCAAAAACCTCAGCTTCGTTTTCCAAGACTCTTCCTACAGACAAATTGATGGAATGGCTGTGGGTGGTCCGCCCGGCCCCATTTTGGCAGACATTTTTGCAAAACAGTGAGTTTCTTTAATCCATTTAGTCCAAACAGAGAGAAGACATATCGCGAGATGTTAACAATTTGATTTCATCTCATTAGTCACTAACGTAAAACCAACCAATGTTATACAAACTGCGCATAGCAACAACTATTGAACCGAACAGCCACATAGTTCTGATCTTTCACGAGCTTATATTGCAATCAATTCTACGGCGAAGTTTGTACAAAGCTTGAGCAACAGTGTACAGAACAGTTATCTTCAGTGCAGTTGTACGAGCGGTGGGTCGATGATATTCTTCTCATCACAGACAAACAACTGTAAGCACACAGCTTAATTGATAGAAAGAATTATTAGCACTCAAACGTGTATTTCAGTACGGAAGTTGAGAATCGAAACCGTTTACCATTTCTGTACATATGCATCAGGAGCAATGTAGATAGTTCGATTCAACGAAGCGTCTAACACAAGAGCACTTGGACAGATTGGCACCTGAATTCTGAAAGCTTTGTTCCCCGATCCTATGAACAAAGTTTTGTGAACACGTTGTTTGATCGAGCCTGACGTATTTGCACTGAAAATACTGTTCATGGAGAATTGGCGTTGTTAGAGATCACTCTACAACCAAACGGTTACTTTGAACCGTTTATTGCGAGATTTAAACAACCCCTTGACGTTAGAATTCTACCCGACACAGTGTCCAAAAAGCCGGTAATTCTACATCTTTTCTTTAAGGACGATATTGTATGCCAACTTATTCAACATCGTCTGGTTAGTTCTATCAAGAGAACATAAAATGCAGTCTTCCCAGTGATTCTGTTCAGAACATTCCGGATTCCAAAGCCTTGTGTAAAACGACCACTACCCTAATCATCTAAATTCAATGTTATCTATGAATATCGATGTAGATGCGGAGCATCCTGCACAGACAGAACTTATCGCCGATTGCGAACCAGGATCATAGAACATAACCCGAAGTGTGTCAAAAAACAAGTTACACAAACGCATGACGTCACAGCCGTAAATAGGAGCCAAGAGCCTGAACCATCCTTCGTACGTCATATTCTAATAACGTAATACCAGTGCGGTGTTACAACGACATTTTGCGTTCTGTACTCAATGTCACACAAACGAACACTGTGCTATGCTGAAGCTACCACTATCCGAAGACTCGAACTCGTGTTATGCGTTCACAAAAATTGTTTGTAATGTTGTCGCTATCATGATGATGATAATGAAAGTGAATTCCGATATTTGGCTTTCTATCGTGTCATGTTGTTTTTGTCATATTGATATATAAATGGTGTGTCGTGTGTACTCGTGAAGGTGCATTAAAATTCGTTCGGACATAAATCGTGCGATGTCAGCCTGCTGCCTTCTTTATTCTAACAGGAGTCTGTTTAATTTCGAATTTTAGTGACGAAGAAGACTCACTGGTAATAGAGTTATCTTAACACGAGATACATAACAGTGACCGGTTTAGCACTGTCTGCAATACTAATCGTAGCTCGTTTATGGGTGCATAATCCTTGTTAAGAATAACACGTAATCACCTTATTCTGTAAACAGGTGGTTTCGCTCTCAAAACTGCGGCAACATGTCCAACTTGGCGAATATGATTTTTTTTACTATCAAAGGCTGCTTTACGGTCGTTATTGTCCACGTTATGATACGAGTTTTGCACTCACTTTTTCGCACAGGTGGTGCTTTCTCAGGCTATCAATGTAACGCTACGTGGAATAGAGTTGTTTGTCTTAGATAGGGATTTACTTCTGTAAATCATAGCTGACTAACACGTCTGGTCGTATTCGATTTGCGTTACTACACAGATTGTTGGAGTTTTTGAAGTCTATTATATGGCCGCTTCAGCACCAGAAGATAATTATTTATCAGATGCGTTTCCGGCAGTTGGAGTCACTTGCGAGTCAGTTTCTTTCAATGTTTATATCAAAGGCTTGACCAGTTAGTCATCCGTCGACAGCTATGATGTCGTGAAGTTCTCATAGTTGGTAATATAGTCACCGGCAAAAATATTCGCATACGTTACGTACTGTTTGCAGGCGCTCATTCTAATTACATAACAGTCCACTTGATTAGTAAAAATAAGCAACAGTGCCACTATTCCACAATGTCCCTAACAAGTAAGTACGCTTTCTCGCTGAGCATACGTCCATATATGCTTAACACGTCTAAGAGACAACAATGGACTAAACTCGATCTGTTTGCCCTGGCTCGATTTATCAATATAATGTGACAGTATCCATTGGCGATAATGACGCGTAAACGTGTGATCGGAGGTACGCATATTATAAACTACTTGATCACAAACCAACAAGTTACTGGTGCACCGAGCAATCGCTGCTTATCGGAAACTTTATGTTATAGCCTTGTAAAAGTGATTAAGTTAGACTCAAACCCTGCTAACTATTAATGTTTGTTCCAGTCATATACGGCATGGATAAGCGTTAGATATGATTGAAGCACCTAGGTTTGGTCAACTTCCTGTTCGTTAATAGAGGTCGGTCGTTAGATTGCTCCTCAGTTGACTAGGTGGTGACGGCTTTGCCATTGAATGCGTGAGATTTTGAAGGGAACAGCTCAGCGACATCAGCATTAGAAATGACACATGTGTATTCCTTCCTCTGTTCACTTCTAGCTTGACTGCCGTCCGATGATGAAAATTAATTAGTCCCTGTCAAACTGAGTTGTGAATCTGTTGACCATAGTAGTGCGTTGGTTTGCAGAGTTATGATTCGGGGCAGCGTTTCATCAAACCAAAGAGACAGATTCTAGTACATATTTTATCCAGTGCGCCTTCTTTCCGGTATGGATGCAGTATTTTCCGGACCTGGTGTCATCATCGTCCGTTCCTTGGGCAAGTTTTCCAAGTTCGGTTGGAGAGATTAAATACCCCATACACTTGCTTCTATGTGATACCAGTTTGTGTTTACTTTGCTGACCAGGCTTTCCTCTACAGTGTATCAACTATTCCTCATCATAGTAAACATTCACGTTGAATGGAATTGTCAGTTCCTCCGTGTGCGTTAGCTTAGGCATTTAGGTCGTAGACTTTCGTGTCTTTTCTGTACACACGGCCTAGGGTTGGAGATGTGCAGGCTCATCACAGCTTAGCTCCTCTATGACCAACAAAATAAATGAAAATAATTACATGTATTAGCAGGATTTGTGTAGAATCCATTGCATTTGATCAAGTGTACTCAAACGCACAGCAAATCAACCCGTTGTCGGTTACACCACGCAATGAGACAAATTTGCACAAACCACCTTCGTAATCACAATATCTAAGCTAAACACACTGACCGAACGAAAACCACTCCCTCAGGCTCTTCAGTGAATACGCTAGCAGACAAACTGACAAATATAATACAACACAATAAAATGTGATATAGTAAAGCCTCTCGGGAGCGACCAGCTTTCGTGACTTAGAAGAATGGTTGTTTTAGTGATGTGGACGCTGTGGTAAAGTACGATGGATATCGGTATGTTAAGTAATAGCCTCCCTACGAAAATCAAAGTAACAGCTTTTGGTTGCAACTTTCACTCAAGCAGTTAACTGTTACTGACAGCGCAACTTCCTCGAGTGTGTTGTTTCCTACCGTTTGCGAAGGTCATCCTGAAGATCACACTGAAAACCGATTACATTCAGAAGCAACTCTGAATTATGCTATAGCTTTCTTGACCAATGTGTCTGCTTCTCTTAGCTTTCTGCTTCCTTTTCTTCTGCAAACTGATGGTGGTGAAGTCCCCGACATTACCTTAATTGCACAACCGTAAAAAAGAATAAAACTTGCCAACTTTATAAACTCCTACAGCTCTAAGCGTGAAGATCTCAACAACATAATGCTATCCCCATCTGAGCTGTTTCGGCCACCAGCTGTAGTCATTTGGAGGAATCGTTTCCTTTTTATGGGCATCCACTGTGCAAAAAATAATGGCTGGTAATGAAAACTTAACCTTCGTCTGACTTCGTCACCAGCCACCGGAGTGGACCACCAAACTGCACCTTAAACTTTTATGAAGGGATCTTTATTTTGTATGTTCGTCCATTTGGCTACTTCTCACGTAAGTGCCATGACTTGTAACTATACCCCTTTTCTGTACCTCAGCTTAACAGCTTGGTTGACACCAGAATATCCAATTTCAACAGGGCTAAGAAACGAAGCTTCGTTTAATTCCGAGGGAGATCTCTCTGTACGGAGTACTGCTCAAGAAAAACCACTCCTGTCATTTGCGGATGTCTAGTTGACAAAGACATCCATCGTTGTGCATACCTTTGAACTTGCCTCGTAATTTTCACAAAAATTGATAGATGTGCATCTTTAAACCAACCAATTCTCCTGATTTTTTCACGTACCGTCGATAATGACTCATCACCTTCCACAAGGCATTCTAACAGAACGACAAATTGTCCCTTGTAGATCTCTCCTGTCAGACACTTTTCGCTTTCAAAATGAAGTTTTGCTTTGAAGGGATATGGATGTAAACAGCAACTTCATCCGACTTGAAAGGTTCATTTGGCCAGTGTCTCGTAACTGTGAAGTGTAGACGAGTTAGCCAAGTCCACGCAAAGTCTATTGCCAGTCTTGGACCTTTAGCAGAATAAAAGTGGGCCAACTTTATTTCCCCAAGGACTTTCGAAGAATAATCCTTACTTGCGGAAAACCTGGAGAACTGTACTTCGGAAGACATTTGGGTGGTCAGTTCTTGAAACAGTGGGCTGCAAATGAGCATACTAAATGTGGCATTCACAACCCAGCTGAGTAACATTACGTTCAAGACATCATAACTTCACTATTTTGGCACACTAATCTTCCGAACTCATTAGACATCAAAGTCTTACTGAACGCCACTCTTTTGTTTGCGAGCAATTAATTTTACGGCGTGAGTTGTACACACTTCATTGCTGTTGAACACCAATAGTAGTGACTCTCCGAGTACAATGAAATAAGTCAGTTTCAGTTACTCTTTGATTATGGATGATCGCCTCTTGTGTTCAGACATTACGCAGAATAGTTTAGTTTAACGTGCTGCGGATTCACATGATGACCGAGTTACAGCGTAGTCGATATTCCTTGCAAATTTCCAAATAGATGACAGCCCTCATCAGATAAACTGGCAAAATCTTCCAGTGCTCGATGTCCTACTGGTACCACTCGCGTTGACTGAAATAATTCTAATGTGTATCCAATAAACCGTAGACTCAAGTAGACGGTAGCTGCAGAACAAGTTGACAAAGTAGACACTTTGAAGAACCGATCTAGAGCGGTTGCAGCTTTAAGGTAATTGTCTATGAGAACAGTTGTTGTAGGAAGTATCACCTCATAAACTAGGCGAAATAGCACATAAGTAACTTGCTGTGCCTCAGTTTGACATACGCTTCTCGAAGACCATAAGGATAAGATAAATGACATTGGACGCTAAATAACGGACAGCCAGTCTATCATCCTCCCATTTGCAACATATATCTCGTAAACGCATTATGGAGTATCCATACTTTACCTAAATAGAGGAATAGTATGATATAGTAGAATGACTCGCCTTGAAATGTGATTAATCAAATTTGCAAGGAATCTGACGGATATGTTTCTCTATAGTGTAAGAAGCTGTGGTAATCTGGCCGTGATTTTTATACGTCAACACGGATCTCGTGTTTTATTTGGTAAATGTTTTACAATCAAATTTATCTAAAATAGTGAAAATGCCCCTAGTTTTAATTTGATCAAGAATGCTTCCATATAAATATTTAATTCACATTGCAGTATTAACAATGACGTGTGAATAAGTGAGGAAACATGGTCCAGTTTTCTTGATAGTCATAGCTGAAACGTACATGTAAGCAAGTGGCAGGTTTATTCTAATCCGAAGTACCGTTACAGGGTTTAGTTTCGGTAGGTGGGATGTCTTCGACATGTATACAGAAACAATTTTTTCTTTTGCTGTTTTATGCATTTCGCAGTAATTTCGTTCAATTGAGTACCTTCCAGCAATAATATGATCGATTTCGTTTTGTCTGTCCATCTGACTGACATGTTTAGGAAGTTTGTTGTTTCCACATCACAACTTTCGTATACTTCAGAAGTAATCAAACGGTTTAATTGACAGATTTTACACATTCTTGTGTATAGCAGACTCGGAATAGCATGAGATTATAAACCAGTGATTTACAAAATTGCTTGGCTCATCAGTGTCCTATAGTGTCTCTTTGGTTCGACATAATCGCCCCTTAGCTACCTAAATGCAATATAGACGACCTACTTATCTGACGGGTACTACCGAATTAACAAGTAAACGCGCTTATATAATAAGGTATACTTTTATTCATATCTTCAAATATTAGTGTATTTACCGAAATTTGTGTAATCATGTCAGCTTATCAACATCCGACTGACAGTCACTTATGTTAAGCTTTAGATTCTAATACCTGAAGTGACGGTCTTTTCCGTTTTCCTGTTAATGTCTTCCAATATCTTCTCATTGTCCCGCAGAGGACGGTCTTGTTCAGATTTGAGAAAGATTGGTATAAATGTAGGTCATAGGACACTGTTTAACCACTGGTGATAACATGCTCCAAAATACTTTTTCTCCACTCAAACGCAATGCTTTGCAGAGAGGTGTTCGTGAAATTTTAAACTGCGCCAGACACTGCTAAAACAGTACCCGCGAAGTACTTCATACAGGTGGAGAGAAAGTGCTATGCGCAGTTGATTTTCACATCGTAATGCGGGTTCAGCTATGATGAAGTGGAAGTTAGGAAATTTGTGAAGTTAAATAAATACAGACAAAATCTAAACGTCAGTCTTTTTAAGGACAAGGCACCAAGCGACAGCTGCTGGGAATCCTTTCCACAAAGACGAACACGTCCGGAATCAAACGTGGATCGGCTGCGCTTAAATAAGACATTGACCACTCGGTCATCTTCTCACTATCAGACAAAACCAGGTCCGAATTACAAAGGGTGAGCTTTGGAGAGAAAGATATAGCCAATATCAAAAGTGAAAACCCAAGGGTGGGTGTTTAGCCAGGGAGTGTTAGTGGATTATATGTCGATTATATTGAGGAAAATTTAGCTCATGTTAAACAAAATCGAAGTGCACACAGCCAGTGACTGTGACATCACACCTACAGATTCCGGCTATGTACATCTTCCAGAAGTTTTTTTCTATAAACATGTTCATTTTCTGCAGTTTTTCAAAGTTACTGTTAAAGAATTTTGTGCGCTTTTTAACAACTCGTCAACGTTACCCTGAATGTTGATTTCAGTTCACCGTAAGCATATATCGATAAATAAAGCGTTCCGTTTAAAAAACAGTCTTGTATAAGACACTTCATTATGTCGCAGTGGCACATAGTTTGAAGTATCAGTGTTTGGAATGCATCTATGGTGAGTGCACAATTTGTGAACTCTCATCGAAAAAATGATGGAAGATTAACCCATTTTACCAAAATTGTGGGGAACTGGGGTGCCACAAAACGACAACCTCAACGAAAGTATACGTTGGACAGCTCGTTTACAATATTCCATTCAAAATTAGGCACACAAAACAAACAAAACCACGCACACCACGTGACTTCAAATTATCATACATGGTTTGCGAAATATTCTTGCGTCAATCGAATAGTGGAATTACTTCCGAAACCAACGTTGTTGCAGATTTATGTAAGGATTACTACGTCGCCGTTTACAACTCTGACTTGTCATGCTCTTCCTTCTAGTCCCACGGGTATTTAAGCAGCCTCTTCTGAGTGCAGAATTCTCAATGTACCACGTTCAGTAATTGCTTTATAAGCCCAGCCCTTTCAGTTTAATGGGCCCGGACCAGATTCATTCTCGAAGACTGAAGAAAGCATCTTCTGTGCTAGCCAAACCATTTCACGACTTTTTGATGTCAGCTGTCTGCTGGTATGTTTTTCGAGGGAATAAAGGAAGCTAACGTCATTCTTATTTATAAGTCGGATAACCGGCACTCTGCTGTGAGTTATAGACTAATCAGGTTAACGAGTATTCCGTGCCAAATCTTAGAGCGTCTCCTTAAACAAGCTACCTTAAGTCACCTCTTAGACACTACTCACACCTCTGAATCTCATCACGGATTCTTACCAGACAGGTCCTGTGTAACGAACTTGCTGTTTTCTAAAGACAGCTTAACAGGTGCTACAGATCGTGGTCCTATATCAGACGTCATTTTCTTCAACTTCGTTAAAGCATTTGATCGGCTACCACACTGACCACTTCTACAGAAAACGGAGGCATACGGCATCAGATTGGGTATTCACAACTGGACTACATCGTCTTTTAACCATAAATCCTTCGTGTTGAAGTCAGCTCTGATTTTTTCTTCTTAGCACCTATCTCAACGGGTGTACCATAAGGATCTACCCTTGGTACACTACCATTTTTAACTTATATCAGTGATTTATCCGACAGAATTTCCAGTCACTCTCTTCTATGTGCGGATGATTTGAAAATCTGCAATTCCCACGCTCCCAACATTTTAAAGACTGACCTCGATATAGTTAGGTAATCGTCAGTGGAGTGACGTCTTTCCATCAACGACAATAAGTGTGCACATACGTATCTTGGTGGCCACTCTGGCAACGTTACCGTAACGCACTAGGCACACACGGAAGTGCGTATTGCCAAAGTGAGTCCTAGAAAAGACCTGGGCATGTGGCTATCGTTCAATTTGTCCGTCTCACTCCATCTCGAAAACCCAGCCACAAAAGAATACATTGTATTGGGTACGATTAGACGGACGCTTCCCCCGAATTAACAAGAAGGATTTCCAAAACCTTCACGGGGTTTATGTCTGACCGTTGCTTGAATACGCTAGGTCACTTGTTTATTCTGACCTTAGGAAAGACATAAATGTGCTCCAGCGGGTATAGCGGGCTGCGACCACAATCGTAGTAGGTCTTCGGAATGTTTTGTACATGCCTCGACTCGAAATCCTTGGCCTTTACTCTCTGCCATACCAAAGATTCTGAGAAGACCCTATTTTTATTCTTTTCCTTCTTTCTAAAGGGCGCACAGGGAAGCTGTTCGTTCTCCCAAATCACAATGAAAATTTCTTCGAAAAGGGACCTCAAACACTTGTTGGGCAGAATTTTTCTGTCAAAGGGTAGTTGCCCATTTAGCCTTCCGCCAAGTGTCGTTACTGTTTGTTGTAGGATGCAATTTGAGGCCTTGTTCAACGTTCATCTACTTGGTAGAAGTAGTAGGTCTTACGTTTTCCCATGTTTATTGTTCCTGCATTGACACTGTGTCTAGAGAGGGCCGTGATAGAAATTTTTTTCTATGAATGCATTTTAGAAAAGCTGACGTTTGTTTGACATGAGAAGAGGAATATCTGCCGACCCAGAGAACTTAGACTATCGTCCTTGCACCTGTGTATCAATCACTGACTCTCCGAAAAATGACGAACAGGTTAATGGCGACACATAAGTCACGCAGATTAGCAGTTTTATCTAAAGGAAACAAGCAGCCATACTTTTCCTAAGTGGTATCGCCGATATGTAGCCTTTCATAAATTGTTCTCATAATCCGCCTATGAAACCATAGTATAGTTTCCCGAGGGATGCTGCACACATCAGACTTCAGTTTTAAGCGTTAAGCAAACTATTGCACATAGGCAGTGCCTAAATCACTTACAATTTTGAACAAAAAAAGGGAAAGTTAGTACTTAGAGCATTGTCCGAGCAGACCGTAGACACACAGTCGCGTACATAGGTAAAACGATTCTGAAGATTTGGGGCCAGATTACATCTGTTCGCTGGCTCATACCCGACAAGTTGGAAGACAGTTTCAACTCACTATGTTTTTAAGCATATGTGCACATGCTTCTACCGCAAGATCACATAGGGGACCTTGAACGAATAACATCCATTCTACTGTTAATCCACTCTCCCACTTGCCTTCTATGATTGTCATTTTCCAAGCACCATCTTATCGGTGACTAACTTTATTCAAACAGGTCCAACTACTAATATTGTAGGAATTATTTTCTGTTGATCGTCTAAGTTCTCTTTATCTGTCAGTCAGTACTTATCTATACAAATATTACCTGGTTACGTACTGGATTTTGCTAGCAAAATATCCCACAGTATAATGCCAACTATTGAGTGTCCACTGACTCCATCTTACCAATCGATGAAGCGTCTGTAATCAGTTGATAATAACGATGCAGTAAATAAGCACATTTTATGAAAAAAGAAAAACATTTTCTTGCTTTCAAACGACTGCATATGTAAATATATAAAGCATAAGTAAGGTACTTACCCTTAAGTCGATCGTTCATGAAAACAGAAACCAACGCGTATATCATAGCCAAGGCATTGGTAATAATTTGGAAAATCTGTTGGTATTTCATGAACATCATCCTGTACAGTTGTGTCTGAATAGAATATGGCCGTGCAACATGTTCCAAATATTCTAGGATCGTAAATTTAAAAACACAAATTAAACACCTGTGGCACACACCAACGTCGGATGACTTGTGAACCTTAGACTCAAGTCGAAAGTCTATTAGAAAAGGCGTGTTGTCTGATAGCCACAGTCATGATCATTTGGAACTGATTACTGCCGAACGACTGACGTGACATCAACATATTCTGATATTTCCGTTTCCAAACCATCATTTTAAGAATGTTTTGTTTCTCACCATAATTAAGAGTTTCACCAACTGCTCTCGTAGGTTGAAGTCAATCAACCGTCTTGCAGTTGGTCTGCACATTAGCAAGCATTCATCGTGACCCCAGAGAACGAAAGATATTCGCTATCAGTGATCACCAGATATTTCAACTTACGGCACAAGAAACTGTAGCAACTGAAGAGTGAGTCATATGTCTTCTCACAATTCCAATGGTCACGATCCAGTTATCTAATGGAAGATTGTCTTAATTACCGTTTTGACGCTGTTTCGCAGGTTGCTGGATTGACTCCTGGAACGTGTGGTAATAATGAGATCTATCTCAGTCCAAAAAGCCACCGGTCATTCCTCTAGCATTCACCGGCACCCATGATAATGATCTCAACTGCACCCACTGATTCGTTAACATCCGGTTGATTTCCAACAGTTTTCGTTGCTTCTAACTATTGGTGAATTGGAGATAAGGTACAACGCCTTCTTCCATGTTCACGACAATTTCTATGGCTACCGACACTGGAATTGCATTTCATTCATCAGTCAAATAATAATTTTGAACTCACTGAGCCGCGGAGTTCTTAACTGAATCCGCAAGGTTTACGTCTATCATTATTGCATACCTTCGTTGGATAATAGACAGGAGAAGTCTGATGACGTGCTGTGCACGAATCGAAATAAACAAAAACTACTTCATAACAGTCATGAATAGTTAGGTGGAAATCGTCTTCAGAAAACCTAGATCAGCCGTTGGGACTTCCAGCGGGGCATTAGCTTTGGTATTGATCCCACGGAATACGCTACTCATTGGGAAATTGGGATAGGCTATGATGTAGACTTAGTCGGTAGACTAGGAAGGTTGCCAAAGCCGTGGGCATCAGGGCTTGAAATCGGCTAATAGATTGCGATTAAGTTAAATTTACGGAAGTACCAACCACCCTGATGGATTTATTCCGCACAAACATCTCACTTTGTGTTGTGAGCCAAGAACGCGGATGGCGCAAAAATTGTTTATCCGCGAAATCAATACACCGCGTACATGCTGCAGCAACACAACAGACAGAAGCAGTTTTGCAATATAACACTGGTCCACGGACGTCATGGTTGCCACGAATGCTAACGTCAAGTTGGTGTGCGGACTACTATTTCTTGCCAGAGTGCATTCCAACGTTGTTTCTTGCGTTTTCCCAGTCACTTCAATATCCAAAAACGCGCTCGGTTACTGAGCAGCAGTGTGAGTAGTATGATGCGGTCGCTGGTCCCTACTACACTAGAGTGGAACTCACACCGTTGCCAACAATAACTCCATCTCATTTCTCAAGCTTCGTCTACGCTGACCCCTCGTACATCCGTTATTCCATCGCATGTGTTGGATTCGACCAAACGTGACATTGTGATAACCGATACCTGAGGTTGATTGAGAGGACATGAAAACTTGAAGCAAAAGTTTCCTCAAAGGATGAGAAGCGATTCGATTCGAAGTAGCCGTCGGACAGAACTGGACGGTGAAACTAAGGACATCCTTGTTTTGCCCTTGTTTTTCTAAACTTGCTTTTCTTTTCGCCCATCCACTGTTACAACCATTATCATTTTCACCAGTGCCCATGTACTAGAACTTTCCTCATACATTTGTTAAGTCATAGATAAAAACGACTGGCTGAACAACTTATAGATTATTGCTGAGTTGTCATGAATTTGCCTGATTTTAGTTGGTCACTACTGATAGTTGATTGCAACCATCAATTCTATGTAGGCTTTCTAATAGGCTCGCCTTGAGAAAACTACTAAACCCGAATTCACCGCTCGTTAGAGTTCTTCACTAATGTGTATCCCTATTACGATCTGGGCTTGTACTCCGGTCTTTCACAAGAAAACCATGTTTACTACTAAATTATTGATCTCACATTAGGCGTTGAACAAGGTTCGTTTGATCCCATCTGCTTCTGAATATGATGGCAACGATCCAGAACTTAAACGCAAGATGATTAAAAGTTTGCGCAAACACCGAGAACACCACTTGGTCGAACAATCGGAAGAGATGGAAGAAGCATTTTGATCTGGGAATAGCAGAAAGCTTTTTTTCCTTGATCCGTGGTTGTACTTGGCTCCGAGTCGGTGTGAGACCATATGTGAAATAGGCGGTACACTTGACACTAATCAATCGGGCAAAACTGGCAGATGGGCTGAACATTCTGAAGACCAGTTCAGCTGGCCCAAGCCAGATCATGTGGACGATGAGATTCGATTGGTCAGTTATTGCATTCCAGACGGTCCTCCGTCGGAAGCAGAAGTGGTCCTGGAGCTCAAATTATTGAAGCGTAATAAGGCTCCTGGACCAGACCTCATCTCTCTTCTCTTTTCAAGGATGGCAGGGAGAGGTTGATGTGAGAACTGACAAAACTCCTCCAAACGACCTGCGAGACTGAAGAAATATCTCGTGATTGATGCCTATCAACAGTAATGCCCGTTTTCAAAAGAGAGGCCCGAAGTCTATGTGACAACCACACAGGCACCAGTTTAGTGTCTTGTTAGATGAGACACAACTGTGGAAAGTCAGCGCTTCGGCTGCGTTTGAACCACCTACAGAAACACCATGCTTCAACGCGGCAAGCGTCATATCAGCTGAGCTAGGAAGCTACGCCAAGAGCTCTGAAATTTGTGTCTGTTGAGCCCAAATTAATCACTTGCCTCATTTTACTTCGGCTCACTAAGCCCAGAGAACGTCAGATAAGTGAAGAACAGGCAGGATTCCGATCCGGTCAAGGGTGCGTTGATCATATTTTTACCTTGCGACGGATCTTGGAACATCGACACTGTTACAGACGGCCGACGGTCATGGCCTTTTTGTACCTGAAAGTTGCTTTCAATTCAGCTACTCGTAACGTTCTCTGGAACTGTCTTCTTCGCAAGGAAGTACCAGGAAAACACATGAATCCGTTGAGATCACTGTATGCTCACTGTGCAAGCAGGGTGAGGGTTTATGGACAGCTGTTTTGGACGTTCAACACTTTTAGTGATGTTCGTCAGGGGTGTCCAATTTCCTCCTTTTTGTTCAGTTTTATCATGGACAACATTCTGGATGGTGCGCTTTGCGAATCCAGTGAGCGTGGTGTTGGGCTTCTTCTTGACACTAGATTGACCGATCTGGAGTATGCGGACGACATTGTCTTACTTAGCCCCTCTGCCGAAAACATGCGGACCATACTGAACAAGGTGAGTGACCCGGATGGTTTGTATGGAATGCGCTTTGCACCTTCAAAGTGCAAAGTGTTGCTTCAAGACTGGGGCATTTCCACTCCTACTTTCTTCATGGTAGGCATTCCGCCTGAGACTGTTGACAGTTTCACAGTTTCTATAGTTCGTGGCCTGTTCGCAAAGAAGTTATCAATGAGTTTGTTTTTTTCGACTATCCTTGTATACGCCTCATATACCACATTAGATGGACTGATCACGTGAGCAATATGGCCGTTTGTCGGCGCGTATTCCGGAACGGTCGGGATGAGTGACTAATTGATCAGCTAATCACGTTGCACAGTTTGCGATGGTTGGGTCACTTACTCAAAAAGTCATCTGATCGTTTAACGTATCGGGCATTATATACTGTGACCATCAACAGTTGGGTGAAACCACGTGGAAGTAAAGCAACGACCTGATCACGGAATATGAACAAACCAGCTGTTCCATTGTGCAAAGTGGGTATGTGTTTCATGCCTGGATGGGGTCATCGTGATCATTCAAATCGCTGGCTAGAAACGCTATCCGAGATGGCGGTGTCTGTACTAGTGAATGGCGTACCAGTATCCATACCATTTCTAGTTCATCCGCTTAGATTAATTTTGTTAGTTATCAACCTTCTTAGTAGCTTTTTTTTCTAGAATATTCAATATTACTCTTAAGGTGAGCGGTGGCCCGAGTAACAACACCTTCTGGTCAGGCTCATGGCTGCTATTACTATTACTGCCATATCATGGTGAGTAAACGCTCAGCCACAATCGTATATGAATCGTTCTCAGGGTTTCCTTCGAAAGGAGAAGCAGCAGCTGTTCTACCAACCCTCGTTGGTGATTTTCAGTCAAGATTTTTGCTTTTCTTTGAAAAGACTTACTCAACAGTTAGTCCGTTTGCAAAAGATGCGGACATATACGAGCGATGTTCAGTTCATACGGTCCACCAGTTTTCTCTCTGTGTATTAGTTTCAGCTTTCGTCCAACTCTGTCAATATACTATGATGGTTGCTGATTTTAGACGGAACCAGCAATAGAAGATTTTTACTACTCAAGGCTGTACAAATAACATGATGACAAACCGAAATTTCACGGACTTGGATTCCGATCGCCAAACGGGACCGCATCACAGTGCCCATCACTCCATTCACATATCTCTTGAACCGTATACACCCAGTGCTAACCTTATTCCTTACGAACTCTTCCTCGTCGACAAGATTGAACCACAGTTTTTCTTTTACACCGCAGAATTTACTTGGTTGCTTCACTGTACCCTACATTGATTTCCGTGCATATGATCCACTTAGTTGTGTGTTGTATATTTTCGTTAATCATTAATTTGTTTTTCACAGATCCAGGCGAATATTCCGTATTGTTCTGCTTTACTTCACAGGTTGACAATTTTCCTGATACGCTGTGTATAGCCATAGATTATTACGGATTTTATAGTTGTTATGTGACTTTTACTAACAAGTTGTTAGTGGTTGAGTACTAATTATGAATAAGGTCGTTGTAACGTCTTATACTGACTGGGTTGAAATTGTGAATAGTGAATAACGAAGTACAGAGTTAAGAAGGTAATAAGCGGACTTAATCTCTTCCGAATGGCTGTAGACAAAGTTGAGCATTTAACCGAGCACGAAAAACAGCAGTTAGAAAAACGACATAACTTTACCAGATACAAATGAGGAACGCAGGATTCTGTACATCCATGATTTGGGCTATAGTCAACTAGTAGTTTTTGAATCCGGAATATATGGCAGTACAGAATGTATTAATGTGATGTTCCGTCCTACTAACAGAGAGCCTGTTTCTAACAAGCTGGGATGTACCAGGTAGTAGGAAGATATGCACACCTAATATCACCTCGGTTGTAAGAACTGATGGTGAGATACTGAGGTGTTCACCATTTTGTTTAAAGGTTTTAAACACTGGAGGTCTACCAGGATTGATCTTCCACTCTTACTCTTTCCGAGGAATCTTGAACAGAACTGGAACTATTAATTAATTCATGGGTCACCGCTAAAAGAAGTGTAAGTCTGTTCTTTTTCGAGGACTTCGCTTTCCGAATCTAACACTCTCGAATTTCGAATCACTGTTTTCTTAGTTTCAGAGTGACTGGCAAGTAACCTCAATGAGCAAGAGGTGTTCACTCAATTATACTGCTGGCTACACACACTAAAGCTCTCCACTTCTAAATAATAAGGACACAACATCAAGGCTCTGGGGACAGTAAAACAAGAAAGACCGCGTTTAACTGACACCTCAACTGGTAGATGAATAAGTTGGTTAGAGAAAGAGCACACTGTTGTTTCGGCGACACCTTGACGATAATTTCACCGTTGGACATCTGACCATCCAGAAAATACAGTTTTCGAATAGATGTCAAAATTACGAACCACAGGCACAAAAAACAAGTATATTCATTACGTCTGGAAAGTTTCTATACACAACTCCGTGGATGAGAAGACGGATGGGCAAGCGAACAACCTTCGAGAGACGCCTTAGTTAATCGGAATGTTTGACCAATATCCCCTCAGTATATGAATGCAAAGAGCGACGTTTGAGAGCATTATGTTCGTGCCCCGTGATAAGGGTCTGTCAGTATCAACAAGCATGTTTTAAATGACCATACAATGGAGAAAGGACTAAAAACTGATTTCGCAGATCCTCTACCCAATCAGTTGCATACTTATTCTGATAGATAAGGAGTTAACTTGGAATTTCCATTGCCCCATCCTCTGATAACCACCCTTGGTTTGTCGCATAGAAAGTTTGACTGACTTTCGAGGCCTGGTTAATCCTGGCTGATCTACGCTCAGAGTGGGATGGCGTTTTCATTGAACCCTTTGTCAATAGTACCTTGCAAATGACCGTCGTTACGATTTCAAACGTTTTCTCAAACTTGGGAGACCGATCGAATCTGCCCTGTTGAAATTGTCGATCATGTATCACTGAACTTATCATCCGAAATCTCCGTAAATAGTTAAGTAGAGCACGTATCAGTTACTCTGGTAGTATTGAAGGTGTTCGTTATGGTTATACAATCCATGGTGACAGTATATTGTGTACAGTCACCACTGTCTCTAACAAGCCGTGCAATAACATCATTTTCACCTAAGGAACACTATATCTCTGTACTTTTTCACCAGACAGAAGGCCGACTGTGGAATTTTGTGGATGCAGTAAAACATCTTTTGATTAAGTCAACCGAGACACTAGAGAAAAATAGGCAGGAAAATGGAAGTCTTTGGGGTCTATTGCACTTGGTGCTGTATATTTGGATACAGTCCTACGTAGCCTCTAACTAGGATTAGCTAATAGTAAAACAACGTTGAACGAAAGTTCAAAATGTCATTGCTTTCTTGATACCTGAAAAATGTATGTCTAACAATTGAGTTAAGTGCACGTTAATTTTTAATTGTTAGGCAGTAGACAAATGTAGTAATTTCTGTCTTGTGTTCCGAATCGCTGCAAAATTGGACTTCACGACACTCAACTCGTTCCACGAGAAGTTACGCTGACGATGCTACCTATCACAATGACGAGACACTTAGAAGCTAGACAGTCCGTTGGAAGAGCATCCCGACAACAGCAACATAGTAAGGTGCAATTCAGCTGAACATAGATCAATGATAACGTCATGATGTACACGTCTGCTTTATTCTTTCAGCTAAACCAGTCCCCCAATAAAGGACACTGGGTTATTTATGTTTATTTTTACACCGCTCGATTTAATCGTTTGTGCTACTGCATCGTAAAGTGCCACTTTTTAACGGTTGATTTCCGTTTACAGACTCCATTCAGTTGTGGGTTGCATATTTCCATTGATTATCGACTTATTTTTCGCAGATCCATTGTGATTCGAGTAAACTTTTAATATTCTGTCTTGTTCTGCTCTACTTCAGAAGTTTACAGCTTTCCCCGTATGATTAGTATAACCATGGATTTTAAAAGATTTTTCATCTTGAAACCAAACAACTAATCAGGATAGATTACGTCAACATGTCAGGAAGACGAATGTTGCGAATCGTTAACAATTGGTCTGTTGTGGTCAATTTCGTACAGAAAGCCACTGGTTTCATATTACAATTGCATGTCAATAAGAGCAGCAATTAAACTTTAACCACGCTAGTAATATCATCCTCATTGGCAGATCAGTGAGGCTGATGCAGAGAATTGGTTAACACTGCCTGATCAACGTTGCTTTCAGTTTCGAGTATGTCACAACAGAGTGAACAATGTTAATAAATCAACCAAATGTTTTGTGCTCAAGAGGTGTTTAGCAATCAAGGACGCCAGGCTGTGATTCAGCCAATGAGTTGCTAATGTCTGATGGATCATCGCTTTCAGTATTCACTATCTGTTGCCTTAAATTCCCGTCCGCAATTACAAATGGACTGGTGAGTTAGACGGACAAGAGTGTATTCTGTTGGATGCTGACGGCAAACCTGGAAGGTGTTATTACATGAAGGAAACATAAACCAACATTCAGCAGCTAGGCAAATATGATGTAGGACTGATCGTAACTATTTACCTACATCAAGTGCTGTGTGATCGCCTGTGAGGGCCAAACAGATTTGGTTTTTGAAAAAAGTGTTGGTAAGAATTTTGGTCATCTATCGCTTGTGCTGAAGTTCTATAAACTTCCCTGGGTAATCATTACTCAGTAGAATGTTCTTCCTAAATTCCTCTTCCTTGCTGATACTGTCATCAGTACTTATAGTTCTGATCCTATAGAACAGAATTCGGACGAAGCTGCTCTTGTAAGCTGTTTAGCTGAACGAGGAAACTGAGCGTTTCTGTCCACTTCACGTTGGTTTTCTGAACACAGCACTTTGTACTGTATCATCCTATCGCCGATTAGGCAAAATGTCTAAAAACAGGAGGCTGCCGACAATCTTTTTTAATAAGGAGTTGTCAAATTTTGTTGAGAGGAGTTAGTATATCATCGACCTGTCGTTTGTAGAGAGTACTATGATCAGATAAATGAAAAATTTATCGTTCAGTCATTCCTTGGAAGGTACCTGTCAATATCAAACCCAAAGAGCGTTCCTCTCCATCAGGATCGTTTTACTGTTTGCCGTTGCCCTTAAAATGAAACCAGCTATGTACAGTGCATAAAAGTAAGAAATCTTTAAGATTAACAGCCGCAACTCACAGCTGTAAATTCTGACGGAAAGTGAAATTGAGTAAAATTCGGCAGACCTGCGCAGAAGCGCATAAGTAAATAAAGAACTGACATTGAAGGAATGCATTTCAATGTAATTTACTAGCATGTAGTCTAGAGATTTAACAATCCACAGGAATATTTGTCCACAAGTTCATGAAGTGGAGTCACAAGCCATCTTTCCGGAATACGGCACGTCGATAATGACTTGGATAAAATGAGTTTCAGCCGGAAAATCCTTTTGTGCAATTTCAGCAAGCGTATTCATAATGGTTTCATTTTTGCATTTTGTCCTGCTGATGTATCCATTCTATGGTAAAACTTGGAGCTTCCACGAAATTTGTAACATATTAAAACGTTGTTTTGTGGCGTGTGTATGTTCATCAACAAACCAGTGCTTCAGTTTCAGTGCATATTCCGCATTATGCTTGAGGACTGCACATGTTGAGCACTGAGGCAGTTGATCTGACTCTGAGTTTGTTGATATACATTACGATTAATGACTGTTTTTTTCATATGCTTGTTGCATGTGCAAGATGGCTTTACAAATGAGACGGACCAAAATAATCGAAATGTTAAAACCTCAGCAACGGTAATGTATGCACACTTAACTATACCAACTCTATCGTTCCATCACGTCTTAATCTAAAACATAAATTCAGTTGGCTAGCGTGCGGTAGTCGTACCAAAATGCTAGGGGCTCACTTTTTGGTATACAATATCTACCCGATCAACCGGAAGGAAAAGGAACCCGTAGTGCACTCAAGATTTATGAAACAACGGCTTCATTTCAGGTGGTCAAGTTGAACTGTGAAAGAACCGATGGAAGGTGATAAGGGATGGTTAACTGAGCTGGTCTGGTCTAGTTCAAGATAGATCTCGTCGATCGTCACCATAATGTGCATTTTGAGGACTTAATGAGAACTCATGAGTTTCAGGTGATGCCTGACAAATGCCAATCACCTAAGACCCGAATTTTTGTAATGCTTCTTCTGAAATGTAGGCGTGAAAGTCATAGTCCATCCACTGATGTGCTATTTTCATAGTCGTTTACAAACGTTTTACAAATTTGTGGGCAGGAGACTTAACTTAAGTGAAAGGCATGTAACCGGATCATGTGAGTTGTGATGCTTATAGTGATCTATGGTACTGGTAATCGATGTAAAATGCTTCGCCCATTAGCAAACGAATACCACGGTCAAAGGTCAGTTGCCTTTAACTATGTGTTGGTTGAACCATGACCAGCCTACCTACGTAACGTGATTGTCACATGTGAAAATGTCTACATTCTGATAAAAATTACGCGGTTGCTACTTCGACATTAACCTAATCGGACGTCTATTAGTTGATGTTTGCAAAAATGAACAGGTTGAGGGTAGAGGGCCGTACCAGCAACTACTGACATTGAAACTGAGTGTTGCAAACCCCCGCAAAGATACGCTGTATTGTTCACGGAACAGTAGTGCGCTGGATAAAAATCGAATTCTTCTCGTAATAAAGAAAACGGAAAATCTTGGTATCGAGATAAACGCAGCTGCTTCCGCGAGCTGTTTGAAGTCAAATCAAGAAATCATTGTAAAAAAACCCACTTTATTTCGCTCCGAAACGCATGCAACGGAGAGAAAAATGCAGGCTGTTTATATGGTGCATATTAACTTACAGACATTTTCGAATCTGAAGACTGAAGGGCAGTTACTAAAAGTAGTAGGTAACGTCATTTAGCCACCAATAAGCGAACCCAAAAATGGTGTATTGGAAAAAAGATAGCAAAGATTACCTCTGGATGATTCTAGTAAATTCTGCCCATTCTTATTGGGCAAAATCGCTTTCTGGCGGAAGGATGGGGTTTTGAACAGAAATAATGGGGTTTCCTAACAATGAGCACCTACCACTTGCGTTCTGATGACGAACTACTTTGTGTTTTTACCTTCTTTGCAAATGATAATTAGTTAACAAACAAAATAATCTTCAAGGTCAAGTGATCTGTCCTGATTGTTGATGGCCAGTGACTCAGTTGGAAATGTAGTCATACCACGCAGACCACATTATATCCATGAAACACGCGTATAGTACTCTGTAGAGATGTGGGGAGACTTGCAAGTTCAGAAGAACCAAAGTAGTTTGATTCATTTCACAACTTTATCTAAAAACAAACGTCCCAAAATGCGTGCAACATTTTCCACCAAACTGTGATACACACATGGATGGATGTGGTATTTCTTGTTCAACAGTGCGTAGCAAATCAAAACACCTTTGTTCAGCAACTATACGAGCCTCGTTTATTCCATTGATTTAGGTTCAACCTGTCATGTGGTATCAGGGTTGTCATAATGTGGTAGATTATCAAACCGGAGGTGCGAGTATTCCAACACTCGGCGGAATACCTCAACGCGGAGGGAGGGAGGGCCGAAAGCCACAGTGAACGGATCGCGGACAGCATGGGCAACCGGATGAGTCGTCACTAAACTGGATGGGACCAACGGGCGGGACGGCAGGCAAAATGGGATGGACGACCAGGTCAGGGGTGCGATTATCCCAACAATCGGAGGAATATCTCGACATGGTAGTAGAATACGGTCAAAGTACACAGTGGATAGATGGCGGACAAACGCGAGCGATCAGACGAGCTATCGCTCAACAAGGTCAGACCAATGGACGAGGAATAGCAAGCGGAAAACCCCCCGATAGAAGGCCTCGATCACACACCAACAGGGCAGAAGTACGCACGACGTGTGGGTGGAAACTGGGGATGTTGTGGACTGGAATTCTGATTCATAAACGCGAGCGCGCGCGTGGCATGGTGCCTAGCGAGTTGGACACTAAGGATTGTGCTTTATTGGACGTCTTTTCGTAACAATAAGCCTAGGTTTTCGGTGACGCATAAAAAGCTCTAAAGCTACAATGTATTAAACAAAACTAAACCTTATTTAGGTTAAAATTAAGTTGTGTTTAGTTCAGCGAATGTACAGCCAAATGTACAATAATGTATCACATCACCCGTGACATTTACGAATTCAAAAGGAAACAGATATCTGTCAATTGATGAATGGTTTTTCTTTCAAAAATCTGAAATGTAAAACCTAGGACGTAACAACCCTGTAAGACATAGTTTCATAAAGCTTGTGAGAAAAGCTACGCAATGGTTTTGACCTAGCAAAATCAAATATGGACGCCAGAAAATATACGTAAACAGTGGGGTCTGGAATATGTCAAAAATGAATAACAGCCAACGCAACCGTTTATTTTCAAGATTTTTCAACGAAGAAGTACAACTATCTTTGCAAACGTCACACGCATAATTCCATAATATGATGCCAATAATTTTGTTCAAAATCAATTTTTCTGCTTACCAGAAGGCGTTGTGACATGCCTCATAACTCACTCGGCGCTGTCGTTAACGTTGTGACTACACCGTTGACTGTAAGCAGTGAAGCAAGCCAGTGTGACACATGCAGGCTCACGATTATAGCCTGTACACAACTACACTAGTGTGCTTGCTCATAATTAGCTTAGCATGTACGTCTTTGCCGAACAGTTGCAGGATAGGTAGACCACAATTTTCTTGGTACCACAGACAGATTTGGAACCAAAATAGAATCACCGACAAAATAGGGTTGTTACACAACACTTTGCAAAGTTCGTCAGTCTGTTTGGCGACAACGAGTTAGTCACCGAATGCCTGAAATAAGAAGGTGAAATTCGTAATGGGGTTTTAAGTGGAACGGTAAGTTAAAAATCCCACCTAAAAGCGAAATCAATGAACGTAGTTTTTAAGTTCTGGCTCCTATGGGTTTCACACGCATAGCAGCAAACAAAAAATATTTGTTTCCAGTTGGGCAACAGTAGTCTCCTTGCCAGCTATTCCCTCCAGCAAGTCTCAAAGTACGCCATTGTGAACCTTTCACACACATCTTTTGGGACCCCACGATATTTTCTACGAATCAATCGTAAGCAAAAGTACGTTTCTATCCTTGACCAAAAGTTAATGCACAGCATTCAAGACCCAACTGTTTTCATCAATTCGTATATTATCGTTGGTATATCGGGTGATAGAATGAAAAGGTGTTTTTGCAACACGTCTGTTAGTTCCATTTCTTGTGAACAGTTCAGTTCAGATGATCTTAAATTCTTTTATACCTGATTTGATCAACTGTTTCAGAATCTCCAGGTATAATAACAGTGTGCTCATGCTACTCTAACCATTCACCCTCTACCATGGTTATAACCGTTTCCTACTTGCAGATGTCACTATTTACTTAGTTGAAGTATAACTTGTCTTTTCTGTGTTTTGTCATACACGATACGTTTGAGCAGCATGGTGAACACTGTGTTGCCGAAGCCACCTGTTCTTTTACTGAAATGGATTAGATAAGTGCAGATGTCAAACACTTTTTTAAATTATTGATGAGTGGTCGGGAATTTGTCTGGGAATTTGTCTAGGAAGTCTTAATCGCGGGGTTATCTGTTGAAATTAACAGACATTAACTATGTCTCCTATCGCGATGATCGAAAAACTTGATCATTACTCACAAGCGAAAGTTGTTGAGTGTTCATTTACGATAATTCGGTCGTGCCTAATGTGAGGTCAGTGGCGCAGTGGTAAACACGGTTGCCGCAAGAAGGCATGGCCGGAGATCTAGTCCCGGCAGTGGCAAGGATATGCACAAATGACCAGCTTTAATCAGAGCGAAACTCGAGTCTGGTGCTTCTTTTAGAAAGGGACCGACAGGAAAGTCTATGGGAATGCGACAGCTGCGATCAATTGTGGGTGATGTTCAACTTGAAAGAAACACTTTTTTGTCAAATTGCCATCAAGCGGACATGTTTTGTTTGACTCAACGTCTACAACAAATTGCCAACACCACCGAATGTAACTATTTGGACGCATCGACTATAGTACAAGTATTTTGTAAGATGGGATTATTTCTTAATCTGGCAGAGTTGGACGTAAACACAAAAAACATTATGTTAAAATACAAAAATGTGTTAAGTGGAAAGTAACCACGAAAACTTGCATGTTTACTAAAACCCAAGTAGTCTCTAACTTCATAATTGGCTATTTTGATGTACACAGTTGTGACCAACGCGTGTCACTCAGCATGGCTTTCACCAGTTTGGGCAGTTGATGATTTCTACCATGTCCATTCATAACTTGCCGTTGAATTTGAATCTACGCATTGGCCAATAAAAAAGTTTTGTTCACATGTTCATGGATTCCCGTTTCCAATTGAGACATACCATTCACTGGCCATTTCGGAACGTGCTCGTGTATACGGTTATTTGAAACCTTTTACTAGTTCAGACTATGTGTTTGTCCGCAGCACCAGATGAAACTACAAATTGCGTGACGACTACAAGGTTCAGGATCGCTTCGCTTCATTGTTGGCAGCTGTAATGCTGTGATTTCAGTGTCTTCAATTTGGTGGCATTGTAGGTCCTCTTACTTGCTGGTTTGAGACTTTGGCTTGACATGTGATTGGCCGTGCGAGAAAGCGAGACGACGGCTACATCGTCCTGCATAGTTGAACAGTGGTGTGATAAAAACCTTTTCTGCTACCTTGGCGTGTTGGTCAGGTTTGTGTGCCGTTTTGATCCGGAGGGCTGTGCTGACTGCTACCTCGGTCATTGTAGGTTAAACCACGTCAGATTGACAAAAGGGGAGCGGTCAGACAAAAGGCAGATGCGTTCGTTGTGATGCGTCCGTTGTTTATGGTGTCTGTTTTTTTCGGTTTGCTAATTTTTTTACCTGATCTTATTCTCTGCAGGTATGATCGGTTTTTCTGTGCAGTCTTATCTCTGTGTGAATGTGCCGAATGTCTTGGGTCGTGACTATGGAACCTGTTCTGATTGGTTGATGCTGATGCGTATGTGTGCGTGTGTGTCACCTGCTGCCTTGCGGTGCAGGCTTTTGAGCGAAAGGCTTTGGTTGAGGGTTCTAATCGCTCTCCTGTCTAGGTATGGGTGCCCTGGCAGTATCCGATGCCCACCTAAACGACGATGATACAAAATAAACCACATATTATCCTGCATCGGCTGTCACGCAGGATAAACAGGGTCACCCTGTCTGTTGCACACGGCAGGGTGGATAAACGAAAATATGCAACTACCAGACACCCATTATTAGTCCCCGAGCAGAAAATACTCACTCAATTTTCAGAAACCCGAGGAGCAACCTGAAACAGGCCCGGGGACGCAAGATGCTCTGTGTTGGAGCATGGAATGTGCGCACACTGCTGGATCGATGCAGCTCCAAAGGACGGCCAGAACGGCGCACTGCATTGGTCGCGATGGAACTGCGTCGCTATGGAATCGACGTAGCGGCCTTGAGCGAGACAAGGCTGGCGGACCAAGTTAAGTTCCGAGAAGCAGGTGCTGGGTACACCTTCTACTGGATAGGTTACCCGACAGACAGTGGTCGCGAGCTTGGTGTCTGTTTTGCAGTCGCTGATGGCTTCAATGCTTTACTGGTAGTCGAACCGCATGGCATCAGTCCTCGAATGCTATCTATGCGCCTGCGACTCGGTCGAGGTAAATGTACTACATTTGTTAGTTCTAACTATATGTCACACTGATGATACAAAGGACCAGTTCTGTGATCAACTGTCCGCCACAATCCTGTCGGTGCCTGTGACTGATCGACTGCTCGTCTTAGGTGATTTGAACGCTTGAGTCGGGCGCGATTCTGCAGTTTGGCCGGGAGTCCTCGGACCTTATGGCATTGGTTCAGTGAACCATAACGGTGATCGTCTGCTCCACCTGTGTGCTACTCACGAGCTAGCTATCACGAACACCCGATTCCAGCTAGATGCGAGCGACATCACGGTGTGGACTCATCCACGAAGCGGTCATAATCATTTGCTTGACTACGTGATTTTGTGGCAGCGAGACATTCGTGAAGTGTGTATCACGCAAGCGATGCGCGGCGCTGAATGTAACGGCGACCATAGACTGGTCAGGACTAAGCAATTCATCCATATATGCATGTCTGTTTCGTGTAGATCTTCCGGACAACGACAGAAGTTGGATATCAAACTACTGGGGAACTGTGGGACGAAGACTGCGTTTCATTGTTCAATTACCGTTCGTCTGCACGACATTCCTGTATCTACTACTCCTGAGGGTATGTGGCAATTCATCAAGGAACGGATCACGATGGCAACCACCGAGACAACTGGTGTCAAACGTCAGAAACGTCCGAATTGGTACGAGAGAAGAGTACCGCGTTTGCTGTCTCCATGACGGACCTGAGCAATGAAGTGAAGAAGGTGACGTTCCGGAGTATCCATCGTCAACCGGCCGAGCTTGTTCACGGAATCAAGAACAACTGGTGGATGAAACAGAGCGAACGGATGCAGAGTTTCGCAGATAGTCGACAGCATAAACAGTTCTACGATTCGCTCTATCCAGCCTACTAAAGCACTGGTAGACATGGACATCGGCTTTTCGTGCACTCAGGCAGGGGACATCATGAAGGTCCAGCGCAAACACTTTGGTAGCCTACTAAATCGTCCTGCCATCATTGATTGGGTGACCGTGAACAGTCTGCCGCAACAGGACACCAAATCTTCACTTGATCTCGCTCCGGATTTACTAGACTTGCGAAGAGCCATCAAACAATTGCGCAATGGGAAGGCTGCAGGTGAGAATGGATTGCCAGGTGAAATCCTGAAGAATGGCGGGTAGGCGATGGAACGTGCACCGCTCCAGTTGGTTCACTCCATCTGGGAGCAGGAGGTGATGCCACGGAATTTCAAGGATGATGTTATAGTACCTTTGTTTAAAGACAAGTGTAGCAACCAATGCCCCGACAGTTATCGAGGAATCAATCTGTTGTGCTGCGCAGGCAAGGTGCTTGCCAACATCCTTCTGAACCGGCTGAATACGGATGCATTGGAGGCCAATGTTCCAGAGGAGCAATGCGGATTCCGGTCGAGTCGGAGTATGATCGACCTGGCGTTCGTTGCTCGACAAATTCAGGAGGAATACGCGGAATCAACCAGCTCCTGTATTCCCTCTTCGTTGACTTCACCAAGGCTTTCGATTTCGTGAGCCGCGAGGCACAGTGTGGATGGTGCTTGGTAAGTTTGGATGTCCAGGTGGGTTGGTCAGTTTGAATAGAATGTTGCTTGTGGGCATGAGCGGCGAAGGTGCAATCGTGTGGATTTACATCTGATGATTTTGGCATTTTCATTGACGTGAAGTAGGGTTGTGTGCTAGCCCCAGCTTTGTTTGGTTTTTAATTGACTGCCATGCCAACGGTTGCTCTTCAGGATTCTGAGATTGAGGGCGTTTAGGTAGAGTACCAGACGGATGGGCGCCTGTTGATTATTCGACGTTTCGGCGCACCAACTCGGTTACATACCTCAATGATGCGCATGCTTCTGTCCTCAGATGACAGCGCGCTGTTCGCACACTGCGAGGACGAACTACAGCGATTGGCCACGGCTTTCGCGACCGCGGCATCCAAGTTTGGACTGGATATAAACCCAGGTAAGACATTTTCTTTCTTTCAGCCTTCTCCGGGCGGAGGTGCTGTCTGTGCACTTTCACCCCAAATTGGCATCAATGGAGATGTTGTCGGCAGCTGCACAGACTTCTGCTACTTGGGCAGTAATCTGTCCACCGATCTGTCCGTGGACCGCGAGTAGTGAGCTCGTGTGGCAAAGGCTAGTACTGCGCTCGGACATCTTGAAAGACGTGTTTGGAAAAACCACAACCTGAAGCCGAGCACTAAGCTGTTTGCCCACCGCTCAATGGTGCTGTCTATACTGTTGTACGACACTGAAACGTGGACATCGTGTCGGCGGAATGTGCGCTATCTGAGCCGCTTTCATTGCAATATCTAGGACGCATCTTGGGTATTCGGTGGTCGGACATGGTTCCGAACACTGAGGTACTGCGGCGAGCGGACATGAACGGGATGGAAGCCTTGCTGATGTTGAATCAGCTTCGTTGGCTGGGTCACGTCCGTCGGATGGGCGATGACCGTATCCCGAAACAGGTGCTGTATGGACAACTGAGATCAGGTAAGCGAAATCCTTGTGGTCCAAAGCTGAGATACCAGGATGCTGTGCAGAAAAGTCTTTCACGTTGTAAAATTGATTTTAGATATTGGGAAGGCTTAGGGTTGAACCGGACTGCTTGGAGGAATACAATTCGGACGGGCGTCCGCGAGCAGTTATTGAGCGGCCGAGGACGAAATCGCGGGGTACTTAAGGGAACCATCGGTGCCGCAGGTCGTGGTGTCATGAATATATGACGTTACGATGTGTACGGCAGCGAATGAGCTGGCCGTTTGGGATTAGTTGGTCACCAGCGTACTCATAGTGCACCGTCGGCGAAGAGACGACGAGTACGTTAGGCTCATGTAGGTCATATCAGCAAACCCATTTTATTTTTGTTAATGATTGCACCGACAAAGATTATAGTCGTTTGGCAACTAATCCGTTCCTCTTTTCAGAAAATTGGGTATCTGTGATGTTCTACCTGTTCTTTTCTTGATGAGTGTTATGCCTGATTTTTTCCAAGCCCAACTTCGATTCTTGCTTTTCAACTTTATCCTATCTGGAATGTAATAACATGCACACGTATACCGAAATGCTCCTTTTATTGCCTTTTAAATATCTTTCTTGTCAGTTTAGATCCTGGCATTGCAGTCTTTCTCACTATTCATTTTCTGAGAGATAAGGGTTTCCTTTTCCTGCTAGTCATTCAATTGGCTAACCAGCATTGGCCAGCTGGACACAAAGGCCTCATTCACACACCTACTGGTCTTATTCTTCCGGGTGTAAACCGGATACGTGGTGTGTGAGTGGAACCGCAAGTGGTGTAGCGCAAGCCACTTGGGGGTGAAGATTTAAAGAGCAGGCGTCCTTTGGCTCCAGCCACTGTGACGTGCTAATCCGTTTCGGATGTCACCAACAATGTTGGTCTGCGACGAGTGGTTGCCCAGTGAACCAGCTTACCTCTTCTTACTAACAACTTAGGAATACACCGTTTTTATTCCTCAAACTTCAGTTCCTTAACACGCCATTTAATGAAGGCGTCGGGGTAAGTGTTTGATCGTAACGTACTGGTGAGAAGTCTTTCTTCTTCATCAGTTAGGTCGTAGTTGCAGATGGCACGAGCTTCATCAAAAAGTTTTCAATAAGGCTCGTTCAAGAGCAGTAGGTGTGGATTACACGAAACTCACCTATCGCCTCATTCATGTTGGTTTACGATAAACCGAAAGTCGATTACTCCCTATAGCATTGCGTTTGGATAAACACAACTCATCCTCTTCCATGTTTCTTGTAACTGACATTTCAGGGTGAATATATTTTAGCTTGTTTACAACCTCCTAAATAAATTTCTCATTGTCATCTTTGATTAGGATTTCAGCGGCTTACAACTTATGGGGTGTTACACATTGCTATGTTGCATGCTATCTTTTGTATATTTATCGATAGGAAAACATCAGCCGATGTTGACTCAAAGGAACTTCTCAATGTGACACCATTAATCCATTTGAAACCCTTGTCTTGGAAGTACCATTTTATACCTTCTGTGAATAAAAAATCAGATGTTTTGAAAAATCAATGGATACTGAAACACAAATTCTGTGGATAAAAATATTTCAATTAAAAGTCGGCCGTCTCGCGCTGAAAAGCATTTGTGAATAAGGGCTGAACATTTAAAGAGGTCATTTTGCTAATTGAGATTTGTATTTTCATTATGTTTGCTAAGATTAAAGGTGTCTTGTAATATATGTAATCTAAGCTTTTTCTTACAGAGTCTAATGTGTCGATTACCCCCTTAGCAGGCTCGTGGTGGAGTGTGTTACGCATCTGAAGAATGAGACATACTGGCATAGAGGGTTTACATGTTTTGGGCAGTCCTTATAGTATATATGTATATGTCCTAGTGCCCATGGGTTTCAGTTTGCCGTACAGTCATTCATTTATAAATCTTCATAACAGCAAGATGCGAGGCATTTCTTCACTCTGTTTCTTTTGTAATTGCCTATTGGATCGCCAACTATAAAATCAGAGACTCCAGAAAGTATCATTCAAATTTGTGAGCAACTGTATTTGTTCATTGTGGTTACTCCGGATCCCTCATTAAGTTTTGAAAACACGGCATTCTGATTTCCATCGGAATCATTAAGACCAAGATAATGAACCCGTGTAGGGCAATCAGCCTGTGTTATTGCTGCTTTTATGTTCCAATGGAAAACAACACCAAGTTTGTCGGTAAGTCAGGTTTGGTTTCCTGTCGATGTGAATGCCAGGTCAGACAGTTTTTTGTCCAGATTTTCGGATTCATATTCCCAATATTCCAAGGATTTATGTTATAACATTACGTAATCGACAGAACTTCCTGTGGGGTGATACGATCAGAGTTTTAACACACCTTTGCCGAAACCATCTGAAGGTACAGTGCATTTCAGATTCGATTTCAATAATTTTTCGAATAACTTTTCGAAAAGCAGCCAAATCTGCAGCTGAGAATGCCGTGATTTTATTAAGTACGAAGAAATTACATGTTTTTTTCAGTTTGCAATGTTTTGCATTTTTGCTTGCTACTTTGTAACGTTTATACTAGACTTTGTGAGACTAATGTGAGTGTGAAAAATGATCACAGCTCACCAAATACTTTTTATATGATGGTCAAGCGGCACAAAATCTTTTACATTGATCACAGCTACGTATTTCACTTTTAATTAGTGTGAAATAATTTTGTAATGACTAGATTGGAGTGTTCTGGTGAGTCAAGTGGCACAAATTATCTTGCGCCAGCCTTCTTGGCTGTCCAGCACAGTTGAGGTTCATGCTTGCTTCGAACACTTGGTGGACGGTATTTTACAGCCAGGCAAACAAGGGTTGAGAATTGTGGCCGTTTCGGTATGTCGGCTGGAATTTGACAATCATTCAACAACCTCCACTTAATCGAAGACCAACCACACCTTGTGAATACCTCCTACCCCACTGTTCACTCAACTTACTGATTGAGACACATCTCACTGGCTGTACAGTATTTATCCACAGCAAACAGATTTCTTTAAGTTTCTATCGCAAGCGTTGACGCTGAACATCCGTCCAGTAATTTCAAGTATTTTCACCTAAATAACTGCGGTTTCCCCCCACAAGAATCCCTATAGTTACAAATGTTTGCTATTCTCAGTAACCAGTGTTTTCACTGAACTGAGCTGTACTCAAGTAAATGTAAACTTGTTTGCTTTGAAATAACCTCTGATAAAATTCTAGTGTTTGTGACACAGATTTATTGAACGTAGGTCAGTGTCGTATGTGGCACATTTTATTTTTGGTTCTGTGCTTTTTGTTCACTCCAGATATATGTAAGCATACTACTACAACGCCAAGTGCGCATGAAACCAGCCCTTAGCGAGTACTTACACTGATAGATGAAGGTAGGTGACGATAAACCACCGCACAATGTTCTCAAATTGCTGTAAAAGACTGATGATTTGTGCATAAATTTCTTGACATTTGTTTCAGTATAAGATGCCTCCGTAACACCCCTGTATATCGTGATGTCACTTTTGTGTGGTGTCATGTTAGTTGAGGTGTCTCAAGTAGGGTTCTTGTATTTTCTCCATTTCGTCTGACGTCCATGATCTAGACTGGTGTACAGTTAGTCCGGCAGTCAGGATTGGTTGAGTTTTGCTGGAGAAGGGGGCCTGAATGCACCAAATGTATGGAATAATTGAAAAAACTCGTCTGTTCTTAGTTGTTGAACGGTCGAAGACCCGAAGAGTTAAGTCCTTATTAGGATGGGCATCAGAGTCACTGAATCACATTGCACCACACGGATGTCCTGTGCACAGAATAGCGGTTGCGGTTTTTCAAAACAAAGGCAAATTCGACACCAGCTTACCGATCTCCTACAGAGGTTTTACATAGCTTTTATTAGTCATTCAAACTGAATACTCTCCTAAAACACTGAGTTCCCTCTACCACTTCACCAAGACGGCAACAAAAGATACATTGCGAGATGTAAGCATTTCGTTTATTCTCATTAGTCGATTACATCAAACTTTCGGTTATATAGGTTAAGTGCGTAGTGATAGAACAAAGAAATGAACGAACATCAAATCGAGGCAATCAGGGTTCACTGCCACAGTAACGAAATTGTTGGCGTCAGCAACTTTTGCCATCAATTTAGTTAACGTGGCAGTGAACTCTGATTGTACGCATGTGGTGTTCGTACATTTTATTGTTTTATCACTACGCACTTAACCTATATAACCGAAGGTTTTATGTAATCGGCTGATGAGAGTAAACGAAATACTTGCATCTCACGATGTGGGTATTCTTTTGAAAACTTCTCATTGTTTGTGCTTGCACAAAGCATGAAAGTCTTGTCGAATATTGAGTTTACTATACCACCAGACCTTAAAATGAGCGGACTCGATAGAAAAATTATTTCGCACTCCTGTATGCTTATAGATGATAGCCTAGAGAAGCCACCCAACTCAACAGACACATGTAAGCGGTTAAAACCACTCCAATTGCTGTGATAAACTCAAAGGACTTCATTTTTAGACAGGAGTGCGTGGAAATACAAAATGGTTGGGAGAAGATAATCTGCTTTTAGTCAACTGATAGGTGGTAATTTCAGACAGCAACATGTCAAAATGAGTCACTATCTTATGGATGAAATCGACGCTTGATGAGAGACAACTCACAAGCTTCAATTCACAGTTGATACGAAAACTCGGTGTTAATCGAAACCAGGTTGAGAAAATTTGGCAGAGAATGGAGTGATGCTCCCTTGTGCCTGAAAAACTGGCAAGTTGGAACATGCTGCCTATGAATGGAACAAAGCTGGGTGGGGAGCTTAGAAATGTCACGACACATCACACTAATGGTGCTAATGAACTTAGTCACTAAAGGAAAAACTATTGGTTCAAATCAGTATTCCAAAACTGTGCAAATGTTCTCCGTTTTTGAATACAAATTTTTATTGAATAACATTTGATGAAAGATCGTCTTGACAGCACACTCCTGTAGGTAACTATTCCAATTTTTATTGCATTCAGTCGTATTCAATGATTCACGCTGTTTCCCAGCCACCGCTGGCAGTCTGTAGCTGAGACACACGTCAGCAACCAACTGATATCGATCGTGATCCACTCAAAATGCAGCACACCGAGATGGTAAGTCGAACGAAACGGATTTGACAGGTTCAAATTGTGTACAGGAACAGTTCGCTAACCCAAATGGGTTACATTAAGCCCTCGAAGTCCTGTGGAGTGTTTTTAGTTCACTGCTTGCCCTCGGACCTATATTTGTGAGACAATCTGTATATCAAACAACGAAATGAGATCATAGTCGTGTGCAACAGCAAATTTTGTAAACTGATGTCGGACGATCACAAACTCATCATACAAGCCACAATATGGAATGGACTAATGTGGTAGAGCCGCCGTTTGTATAGATTTCCAAGTTGTGCTGTGAAATCCTCGAGCCGCATCATTAAGTATTTGAATGCACTTGCACTCATCCGACTGTTCTGGTTGGCTTCGTTGTCAAAAGACAATTGAGTCAGTGATCACATAACCGTCTTAACTGCCCCGGATATTGGGTCGGTTATGGAAAACACATACCAGACGAGGCACTGCCCAAATATTCCCGCCCATTATTTAAACAGTACTCTTTCCTGTTCGTTAACTGTTTATCACCAATGATCCCCTTCTTCATCTCAGTGATCGACATACAATTGTTCAGTGGAAACCCGTTCGAAGCGAAATTTTCTAACCGTGTATAACTCTCTCATGAGCCTTAAAGTAGCCGCCAGGTAGCCGATGTCATGTTCGTTTGTATGCTTTAGACTTGGGGTGAATGCAGAAAGGTCAGTGGTTGCTGTTGTAACAAAAATAATTCCCTTACATATACTAATGGCTGGCAAAAACGTCTAATTATGACTACGTCTGTCTTTTGCTCTGTAACACTGAAACGGTGCACAAGATTTTCATTCAATTTTGGTAGCTTACACCGCCAGAAAAAATGAACAAGGTGGTCTCCAAAGTTCAGACCGTAGTTAAGACCATTCATTTCCGGCTTGGACTGTAACAGTGACCGAAGCTAAAAGACTTCCGTACGTGGTCTGTGCTGCACTGCGTGCGGTTCCACTGACATACCCAATGTCAGATACAAACCCGAGGGAATAAATCCCAACGGCGAGTGAGTGGATGTCTTTATAGTTCAATTAGTCAATGCTGTTTAACCAGATGACGGACTCCCATGAGCATAAGACACTGCCTGCGTTTACGACATTTTTCTCGATCAGTTGAGTAGTGGATACAATGTCAGTCATGCTGTGGCTCGTCGGGAGTCCACACTGTTCCCAAGAGCCATCAGTTTGCAGGATTCCCACATTAAACCGACCGAGCAAGATTTTTACTAGAGTTTTTACCAAAAGAGCTCTGCAGACTAAGGCTAGATAGCTATCCCTGCTCTGATTCCTCCCCTTACCTTTAAAGACAGCATAGTTGAACTTCTACAGGACTGCTTCCTGTTCCCAGATAATGTATAACAATTTAGGCAGGGGGCATTTCAGGACTGGGCCGCCATATTGATAGAGTTTCTTGGGTAACCTGCCTTGGCCCGCAGTTTTTTATTTCGCAGTAATGAAGGGGCTCTCTGAACTTCAGCCGCATGCGAGGTGAGAAAAATGCCCCATTGTTGGCTTGATGTGGAAGGGTATTCGCTATTATGCAGTCAGAGGGTAGCAGGTCGTTTCAGTAGGTTGTTGAAATGTATGCGGCAGATCTTTATGCTGTACTCTGTTTGTGTTCCCGAAACGCCAGAGACCCCAATCATTAGAGTTTCAGTAGACTGGACAGATAATGTACAAATACTTGCCATAAACGAACCGTATAACTCTTCACGCCGCCAGCAGTCAGAATGATCCTCAGTTAGCTCACCTTACCTTTATCTTCTCGTCGTCTTCGATTCCACAACGCCGCTGGTGAGTCGACTGTAAACACTATGAAATGTCCTGTTTATACCCTCATTGCCTGAGTCCAGAATGGATGTATTGAATGCGTCATTCTTCTCGTATTAACCCCTGGATTGTTGTTTTGTCACAGTTTAACGAGTCCTGGCCATTCTGCCACTATATATACGGGTTACCTCAGGGACTACTGCAGCGAGATGTCGACATACACCTTTGGGAGCTGGGTATGTGGGAGCTTATGTGAGACCATTGGTGATGACACACTGGAAAATAACCAACGTCCTTGAATTCTTCAGTCGCATGGCATCTAGCCTGCTTTGTTGGTCGCCAGATCTAAAACGAAACCGGCATGTAAACGTAAATAAACAACTGGCCTTGACCAGTCTATTGTCATTTCTACACTTAGCCCAACGCATTAGCTACTTGATACGTAATTCGCAAATACCGCGCCATCATACGATCACATAGTTAGTCAAATGATGAGGACCACTTCGTTGGTGAGTCCCATGGTAATAAAGTTCACAGTTGGCTAGAAATGGACGTTCATACACACTAGCTCTTGGGCAACACATAAGTGGGACTGACCGTGCTCACTATGCTTGAATGCACCAACGTCAATAAGCTCAATTAACTCTGTGAAGTCAATGAGTTGCCCCTAACCCATGCGTTGAAGTAGACCGGGGTAATCTGTTAGTCACTTACAAGTGTTTAGCGAACTGTACCGGATAACTGATCATAGAACTGTTTTTTTTGTATCTTCGGCGTGACGCGTAGTCTGAAAGCCTTGTGCCAGTTAAGATGCCATAGCGGCTCAGTTCTACCGCGATCGGTGCGGTGCGGTGATCTGGCCGTCCGTTTTTACGTCGGTCCAGCAGCGTGCGAACAATACGTCTCCCGACGGGCAACGTCTTGTTTTCACGGGCATGTCTCTAGGTAGTTTGAGAAACACTACTTGAGGATATTGACCCAACAACCTAACCTGTGAGACAAAAGGTAACAGGGTATTCTAGAGGATTCCTTCATGAACCTATGAGTGAAAGTCGGGCTCCTTTGACAATGAAGTGCCAACATAATCCGGGAATGCAGTGAACGATACACTGACGTCTCAGTCCTATCACTACCTGGTGCAGTAGAGCTGTTCGACCGTACAGAATAATATATCAGTGGTCGCGGTCAACCGTTGGGTAATCGAAGTAATCTTTTTTTGAGAACATCTTTTCTAGTCCCTTCCTTCAAACCCCGGTTGTTACTATAAAAGTGGCTGTTTTGTATACTCAGATTCGTATATCACTACTTGTGCAATAGTTTGCGGTCAGTAGCGTGACAGTGCGTGTAATTGCTTCTGTGGCTTATCTGATATATTTAAACCTAGAATGACCGGGTCAGTATGCCTTTACGCTAAGGTAGCAGTAGGGGTCACAGAACAGTCCACACTTGCATGTACACATGGACAGAAAAACTGCTCAAGGTCAATTAGCACCTGTTAGTCAACCCCGACTAGATGGGATAAAAAGCAGGGCTCAGTACATCAGAGAAGCTCAGTTACACCTGAGGTCGAGGGGAATTCTTTAATTTCCATTAAATGAGACGACAAAGGACAACTGTGTACCAGACTGTGGTAGTTCTATTTTATCCTGCCAGCCACCTGCTAAAATCTTTCTGCGTGTCGATGCGCATGACAAAAACAACTGAACGGAAGGAATGCCGAGAGTTGAACCTAAAGGTCAATACTATGGTCAAAGAATAATAGCCAAATTCTTCTTCAAATGGGTGACTCGGTCATCTGTGAGGAGTATCAACCAGATTGCTGAACCTAAAACCTGCGCTCGTCGATCACGAATCATCCGGACGACAGTTCATATTGTCGACACAGTCAACCCCTTCATTATGTTAACCAACATCATACTGAAACTGTTAGTGACTACTGAAGTCCTGTTCATGTGTAAAAGACGTTCTTCAGTGTAGTCAGTTAACGTGGACTTAACAGTTTGGCATACCGCCCTCGGTGACCCCATTCAACCATTGTTACCTTGCCCACTCATGTGCACTCTCAAAATAATTTTGTCTGCGACCAAACGAAATTAAATCAAAATGTCGGTATCAAACAGTACTTCCTCTGACTGTCTTAGTAGATGAAAACTGACGCGCTCTTATATGTTGATTTGAAAGTCAAAATTATTCAAGACTGGCTAATTTCCCTTTGGTTTACTGTTCCTGATGTGTTCAATCTTGTTTACACTTTGTGTGGTCCGACACATTCAGATATTGTGACGACACTTTTCCAGGTTTTCTCCTGTGCCTGTTCGCCAATGACGGATTTAATCGTTTTATCATGGATCGGTAAGGTTTTGCGATAGTTGACATTTATACGTTGTAAGCATTCGTCAGAAAATAAAACGAAGCTTCAGTACTGTTGCATGAACTACGGCTGATAAACACATCACAATAAAATATGCGGAGTTTCGCAAGACATTAATCAGTCAGGTTATGAAGCCACATTGGAATCTACGTTTACTATCAGAGTGAAGATTCACAAACTACAAACTACAAGGTGGTTTAGGCTCCCCTTGATCATTTATTGGAAGCTTGCGCTATACTTTCAAACTGATTAATCATCAGTTTTTGGTTAACCTTGCGAGTTCCGCTCATTAACGCAATAAATAATTTTTCATCCTCATTTGACTTAGGAATTGTCATTTCTGCTTACACGTTATAGGCGTTTGCATAATTGTTTGCATTTGAAAAACAAATCCTTATTGCAACAGCTGAAGGAGACGCAATATCGGGTCGCTCATCAAACGGCGTCGTGAACCAAAACCATATTGCCTTTGGTCAACAAAACAGGGATACACCTCTTTTTACTAAGATATATCAATTGGTTCTCAACAGCCCGTTCAGAAAATTCAGTTTAAACTTGTATTGCCGAATAGTGCATAATACATTCAAAACTAACGGATTCAAGTAACGTCATAATATCACTAAGTGCAACTCTCACGCTCCCCTTCTCACTAAAGATGCATTGCTTTCAGTAAGTTTGCACTATTTCATTCGAAGCAGTGAGCAGCAGCTCCATAGCGATCGTCAAAGTTTCTGTCCCAATCAGCTTAATCTGGCTTATGTAGATTGAGATCCGACTAGCATATGGGACGCGGTTATACATTCACGTTACGGAAAACGATCTCGTTTGTTTGTATCTTCAATTCTATGTTTCATCGACGCTTTTCATTGTATACTCTTATGTTCTATGGTGCGCATCTGTTAGTATGCACAAAAAGTTTCCATTGTTAATATTTTTGATTGCTCTACTAAACTTTATTCCGACAATTGCTTAGTAAATCTCACCATCTCTAAACAACAGTAATTCAGGCAAACGTTCGTAGACAAACTGCGCCTAACTTAAGACATCTACTGAAGCACAGCAGACTCCTTTTGCAGAAATAAAAGAAAAACAGTTAAATTCAGACCACTTATTTTGACGGAAACCGTAAATCAAAAGTCAAACGTAGGATACAAGCACACTTAGAATTATACCACAAACGTCGAGCACCAGTCGGCTTCAGCCTGTTGGTTAGGACGTTTACGGCGAAAAGGGATTCCTGTAATCTTCTAAACAGTTTGGTTTATCCGGATATCTTGTCAAAATGAATTCAAGGACTGTCTAAAATGTTGTGAACCTAATCACATGCCGCCTTCGCTGCGGGTTACACTTTATTTCGTAGTTGACTTCGGGAAATTACTAACGTTGTAATGTCACCCACAAATAAAATATGCCCTTATCGAAAAACATGCGCATGTCCGCAGCCGTCGTCTAAGACCCGACGAGTTAAAAATTCAGAAGCAGGGTCATTATTGTGCAAAACGTGCCTGTTTTTGAAAGCTCTGTTGTAGTTACTCAGTCACGACATGACCTAAGCCGGTGGAGACTCTTAGCATCACTCGTAAGCCTCTGACCCAATCGTCACTGTGGTAAGTCGTCTGTCCAAACCGGCGTACCCAACCTGGGTAAGTGCGCACCGATTACAGCGAATAACCTTCATAACAGAAGAAATGACGAAACAGGCGTATGCAGTTTGGACTACTGCTTTTTCGTAGTTGTTTACTGAGACCCCGTGATAATCGGACTGGAGGAGACTGTGCGATATCATAAACCCAATATAATTGCCCCAGAAGACGCCCCAAACGGCCGTCATACATATGTGGAATCCGATGCGGCAGTTTGAAAATCCCGACTCGCCGTCATTCTAATAGGGGATGACGACCTCAAAGTCCAGTACAGGACACCGGCTCAGTCTGTGTTGTATGTGTGTGTACATCCATTACATTCACCTCGTATCTGATTGGCTACTCA
>LUCH01001346.1:116228-133936 GCA_013368495.1 Paragonimus heterotremus
AGGCCATGCTAATCAAACATCTGCCAGTTTTGTGTGCACAGAAGGCGTTGACGCAATCAATCTCCTTGCCGTGGAATTGATTGGACTATTAACGTGTGAAAGGTCAGAACTGTGTGGTTGGTTCGTACAGTTGTTGTTGCTATATGCAGTTTGTATAAAATTTGCAAGTTTTACGTTGGCGACTGATGAGAGTAAATCGATATATGTCTTCTCTCTGTTTTGACTAAATGGATTAAGGGAACGCAATGTTTTAAACTTATTAAATGATCAAAATTAACAAATCACTAGTCCGTAACAGTCGAACCATTGTCTCCGAGTGGCTGAAATACCTTTCCGTCTTCCTTATGAATCACCGAACTGGTATAACCCTCCCCCGAAATTTGAAAAACATCCAGTCGTCAAACCTACTGCGCACGTATCAGCTTGGATGGAAACCTTACTTGTCCCCGAAAAGGTTCAATGTTAGACACTTTCGGCCAGTTCGATTTGAAATGGCATGAGTGTGAACGAATTGAAAATACTATGGCCAATTTGGAGCCGACCACAATGTCATGAAGTGTGTTGCGGCGTGAATGCAGCTACAAGTCAGTGTGAACCGTCGACTACCGATAATTAGACCTCTTGTTGTTCGGATTAAGCAAGGTGAGCTGATGAAAACCCACTATTCCAGCTAGGACACATAATGAATACCCGAGGCCTTGGATCGCATGAGACTTGAATTAAACCAGTTATAAGTTGACATTGTGCTCACCTAAGTACCTGATAAATGTGGTTCGTTTGATCTTATCACTGAAGCCACCATCAACCATGTATTCGCAACAGTTCCAAAATATCTTAATTAAAACCCTCAGTTTCACGGCGACGCCGACAACCTTGAGACATAGTGACCAACATGAGGAATAATATTATACCGATAGCTATTGCACAAAGGTTGCGCACTAAAGAAGAGGCTTCCAGAGGGGCTGAAGGGATGGCCTTAAAATCTCGTTTTCTATCAAACTTAAACTGTTTCGTATAAAAGTGGTCGTCGTAGGACGATGATCCTAATCAGCTGTGGGTCACAGTGTGAGGTGAGCACTGTACTTTCACATATAAAACTGGTGAAGAAAGTTTTTAAGAAACCCGGCTCAGATGTGGCAACCCGTAGATCCAAGTAGGAGTCCTAATAATAAACACACAGTTGTCTGGAAAGAAACCGACCGATCCTTTGAAAGCAAGCTGACTTGTAACCATGCATTCTGCGAGGTATAACAATCCACTGACATGAACGCCTGACTATGTCTATAAGCGTTCCGTGGCCCCACAGACTGACAGGGTTCTATTTTCAACCCACTGCAGCGAATTATGTTGTACTGACACACTACTCGAAAGTAGTTTGGCATTGTAATAAGAACGTTCTAAAAGGCAATTTAGCATTGGTTAGTCAATCATATGGACTGTTACATATTAAAAAGGAAGCATAAATTCGCTTTTATCGACGGCTATCATTGTAACGCACCCGCGGTCAGTCAGTGAACGCCGTCTCCAGTATTTTCTGTTATTGAATCCTCCTAAAGTAAGACATGAGGTAATCATTACATCTAAACGTTGGAAGTGTTGACGTGGTGTCACCAGAACGGCTAAGGCATCTGCATTCTAGAGGTCCAAATTAACTGAGCACTATTTAAAAGTGATCCCTAAATGTGATGTCAAGCTAAATGCGGAAACAACAGAGTAGGTTCGAACACGGTTGCCACGTAAACACCAGAGTGAGAGTATAACAAACGATCCGGATGCGAATATACACAACTGGTGTGAATTAACAGGAGTAAAACTGGGGTCTACCGGTAGTCCCGTAGTAATTAGGCTTTTCAATCGTAATCATGCCTTTTGGGAAATTCCACGTCAATTTGGCCAATGACTACTCAACAGGCAAAGACTGCACTACCCTCTTTATTCACAGCAGTACCTAACCGTTTAGGTTACCTAGGTGTCAAATCGACTTGTGGTGTTACAGACCAGGGATAAATAAACTTGTGAAGTGAACAGAATAGCACACAGCCCATATCATATGGACACACTGGCAACTTGTCTTCGAATGGAGCACCTTGGTCAATCGATCAACAGAATAGAGCATGGATAATGGTTAGTACTCTCTTTCCGAATCTGTCTAGTGGATATCCAACACTGCAAAACAGTAGAGGAACAGAAAGGAAGTAGAATAGAAACGCCACAAGATATTTTCCAAAATCATGAAACGATCTGCCCGAATCTTAATTAGAGCAGAGAGACAATCGAAACTTAACCAACGTGCAGGTTGTAAACAGCTGTGTACAAATATGAAATGACAGGCTCATCAGTGGGACAGGGATGTATTGAAACACACCAAGTGTTGGTGAGCACGTAGTCTGACTTGAAAAACCATTTAAAACAACTTACAACAGATGAGTCGACAATTTCGCCGATTTCCAAAACTCAAATCATCTTAAGACCCGAACAAGGTTCGGTCTGAAAAGTGAAAAGTATGTGAGTTGGTGGTATAGGCCATCACACTGAAAAGTTTGAAAACCGATTCGAAAAGGCTCGTTTTCCAGGTCCATGTAATAAAGACGCATTCCCGCTTCAAGTGAGCTGATAAGAACGGTCTGAACGGAAGTATGTTGGGCGAGAACCGTCAGATTTCGGCGCAAGGAATGATGAAGTCATAGGAAGTAAATTGCGATGACAGAACAAAAAATGTATTGACAAAGAAGCAGGCCAGAAACAGCTGCGGCGAATGACATCAAGCAAAAGAACATCGCCTAAAGGTTCACACATTGAAATCTAGGACATATCGTCGACTAGTGACAATGAGAAAGAATTAGAATTCAACAGAAAAGGATAAGAATTAGACAATATTACCAATTTACCCATCACCGTCTGTGGAACCACCAAAAAAATCAAATGTTGCACAAGCTGACTGTCAGCAGAATGACACAGACGAGTATAAGGAAGTATAAGCCGGAAGGTTTAGAAATAATGGGGATTAATTACGTTCAACCAAGCAACAGTTGGACTGCTATGTCCAGATCGCCGTTGGCCGACTCCAGTGCTTGCCGAGCAATCACCTCATCCGTAAAACCCATTTCAGCCAATCGGGCCAACTGGGTGGCCCAACGATCAGCGGAGTTCATTTCTATGGTTGTCTGACCCGAGTTGGATGGAGAAGCATGTATGTCTTGACGGTTACCTGCTGAAGCGATAGCTTGTGACAATGCATCTAATGTAATACGTCGCGGGCTCGGACTGGTAACCACAGGCACCGATCCAGAGGACTGACTACTCTGAACAGAGATAGAAACAAGAAAAACTAAGTAACGGAACCGAATCCATTTTCATCAAAACAATTGTTATTTATCAGCTTTCAGTCATACCCCTACGTACTATGGTTTGAGTTATAATTGGTTCTGACAATGATCCACAAAGTAATAGAGTAATAAATAAGTACAAATGTAAGAAGAGGAAAACGACGAATCATCGAGAAAAAGAAGACACGACGACTTAACGGATACAGGCTCGCCAATGACTGCGATATACTGCCATGTCAGATTGTTTCTAATCGGCGGTGTGGATGGTCGTGAACTCCTCAATGGCGCCTAACAACCTTGCTCGGTGGGACGGTCAAAGTTTTCACAGCCATGGTCACGTCATTGCTTGACCACCTTGCGGTTTCTTTCAGCTATCAACAATGCGGTGCAGCAGATGCGTCGTGGGCATACGGAGTAAATGACCCAACCAGCGAAGAATGTACAGTTTCGCCATTTCGGTAATCGGTCGCGAACTTGCACATACCCTGAGTATACATGAACAGAATGCTGCGTTTTTTACAGTCAGCCTTTATGATACTGACTGATTGACGGAGACAACGGTTATCTAATGTCGAGAGTCTAGATACACCTTCCGCACGAATGGACCATGTATCTGATCTATAGAGTAAAAGCTAAAGGCACACAATGTAAACCCTGTTTTTAATCGACAAATGGGCGTCTATGCGACGCCCGTCGAGTTGATTAATCCATGCGCATCATACAACTTATTCCTGAATTTTGTGGCTCATCGGCCATCCACTTAACGCAGAGTCCAAAGTTACACACTCTGGTTGGTACTGCGTAGATAGCAGCGAGTCACAGGGTTCAAAATTAGAACCACTGTTGCTGATTTTATTTATAGCTGAACTCCTACAGCTGGCAACCATCCAGCTGGTAATATATGGAGACGAAAATTTTGACTACAGTGGCCAGCACAACAGAGTAAAAAGCCGCGAAAAGATGTGGAAGTTCTGCACCGTTCGGTTGCAGACAAACGGATGTCATTCAACACCAGCAAACAACACTCATGAAGTATAGTACTTTCTAGGGGGAGGGGAATACATCACCATTATAATTCGTCGCAGGGACTTCAGAATAACTGCTTCAGACGATCTAACTTTGTCTCTTAATCGTACCTTGACGGTTAAGATTTAATTCCATGATTAGATTGTTTAGTGGGAAGCTTGGAAAGTTTCACTCAGAAAACTTTGCGTGATGTTCAACTCGCTAGAGCCCTCAACTTGAGCTGAATGATCGGGTTTGTCGCCCGCAACTGGTAAATCACAGGGATCTTATTGAGAATGTACGAAGAAAGGTGAAAACGCAGTCATAACACTCCGTTCACTGTCGTATCTGGACAGATTGTCTGAACCAGGACAATCCTGCGTACACTGTCAACATGTTAGGGGTAATTCAATTATAGTAAACAAGAGCCTTTACTGACATCAACTGTTACGAAAACTAGCTTGCCAAGTAAAAGTAACTAACTGTGAAAAAATTAGCCGAGCCGCTAAGCTTGCAGAAAATAATTATTCGGGCCCGAGTGTATTCAATTTGGAAAGCCCTATCGGAGGCTGATGTGACGCTATCATCAGGTGATGATTTCAAGTGCAGACTCGATGTACACACTGAAGGAATTAAGCCAAATCTCCAGGATGTTTGGATATAAGAATTGTTCTAGTAAAGTGAAGCTGTGTTCGATTTTTCACAATTGCTCATAGTCGACCGTTTTCTCAACACGCTGTAGTGTGCTCACTAAATATTTGATAGGCTAAAGTTCCACCTGCTTTTTGTTACACAGTTTTTTCATTCCCTTTCAACCTTTTTTTCTCTGTTGCACCCTCACAATCGTTGACGTCCTCGATCGATTGGATTGTTTAACTCAGTACTCTCCGTCTACCAGTCTTTCTGGACAATTCAAAACGGAATTAGAGGGACCTAGGCATTTTTAGTATCACTCAACCTGTGGACTTCCTATGAAACAACACTCGACTTCTGTTTTACCTAGCCACATATGTGCTCAAAGTCGCAACTTGTTAGGAGGCAAAGCCTTTTAACGATAGAAGTTCGTAGCAGAGCTGATCTAACGGGCAATGCTAGCCAGCAAGCGAACTGAGTTCCATTAGTCAGACAGCAAGACTTGGGCCATGAGGACGGACGACTGCTTCCAACGGATGCATAGATTGTCAGGCTGGTCATATGTGTGGTTAATATGTCTCAACCGTTTTGGTCCCGCGCCAAATGGTATAAATCAGTGACCGCTGTCACGTTTAGTGCATTAATCCCACACATTTGGTTGGGCTATAACAGCTGGCGATGGTCAACAGTAGATCAACACCTAAAGTAGCGGTACGAAGAATATAAAACGGCTCTGTTAAGGGTGGTTGAATTCATGACGAAGAAAATGGCAGTCAGGCAGAACTCACCATTTTCTACTGTTCAATTATTAACCAATTCAACTACCAACCAGGAGGCGAGATCACGCTGAAAGCTTGTTTCAACTGTTATGAGGGAGTATTCGATGAAGACGGAGCAATCTTGGACGACAGTGCCGCAGTCTGATTAATTCGGTTGATTCGACGTTTCGTGCTCTAATCCCACAACTTTCGTCAGGATATACAGCAGGCCTTTGGGAGAGCCCCCTGTCTGTTCGATTCGGAGGCAGGAGGCTGACCCAATGCGAACATATGAAAAGTGGTCGAGGGGTGTGATAGTGAAACAAATCTACGTAACACATGAAATCAGAAAAACCGTTTCGTCTGAGTGAAATGACATTTCAGTAGACTAGGAACAGAAACGAAAACAAAGTTAGAACATGAAGACAACGAATACTAACTTCAACACTCCCGTGTTGTGGAGAGGATCGTCTCTGCGAACTGTTAGCGCTGCCTGCCAGAAGGCCTTGAGCTTGAGCAATAGCCGCCTGCAGCTGATGACGACTGACTTGAACTGATGGCCGCAGTCTGTTATTGAAGGGAAATGACCCCTGTTGTAAGCGCTCCAGCTGAGATGCTTGCTCCGATGAGGCAATACCTCCATAGGGTGTGATAATAGTAGGAACGGCTCCAGCGCGTTGAGAACTTCCGGCGTCTGCATCTTCTTCAGTGTCATTTTCAAGGTCCTTGAAGGATGAAAAATAGAACAAATACACTGACCGAGAGGAGGAGCTCGAAGCAACTGGTTGGCCGATAATCCACATGAGTTCAGAGAAACACATAACCGTATAGCCTTCATAGTTGTGACAAGAACCTCAGATATGTGCACGACTAACCAAGACGCTGTTCTATGGGGAACGCCGCAATATGGATTACGTGTACAGATGAAAACCATTTAAGCAAGCGCCAAAAGGATGCTCCTGGTACGAAAAGCACAGCGATGAAAATAATGGCGAACATAAGGGGAGACAAGGAAGCATGCAGTTTGGAATGGTCCAAATGAAACCGGTAAGCAAAATGTTATTTAGTAAATTTCAAGCAGTTCTGGAATGTCATATGAAAGCCCCGGTTTCAGCAGGTTTTTTATGTTTAATTACGCACTCAGTTCTAATGAAATTGTAGCAATAACTGGAATAAGCAACAGAATGCAAACAACTGATTTCAGCATTCGTTAGTTGTCACTTTCGACTGTGCAAGGCGCGATGAGATGCGAAAGAAGGCTGAGATTGAGCAACCCGTACACCATCCACGGACGTAACGATGAGTCGATCATGTCAGTTGAGTTTAACTTAACACTTACGCACTACTGTGACTTCTTACTAGGCTCGGCAATAACCGGTATCGCTAGTAACAGCTAAATTTTCCTTGTTTCCAACTGGACTATTGATGGCCCAATCTCTTATTCCCATAGCATCACCTGAGTCGTCGGATGCACACAACCATCGGCATTACATCAAACATATGGATAACTGTCACATAACCATGGAAATAAAGATTCTTAGTTTAGCTCACCATGATGAAGGTGTTTAGAACTTTCAAACAACCCACAGGACAGTAAACGAGATAATAAAAAGGTATAAGCAAAGTAGCTAGATTCTTTGCGGCTTTCATTACCTAGCCTCACTGAAGGCAATTAATTCACAGACAAATTAGTCATACGACGACAAAGACAGCACTGAAATCGATAAGCCATCAAGTCTCCTAATATTTTCAGCTAGAGTTAAATGGGTTACAAAGAACATGACCTACCGCTCCTAACTAACCAACGCCTGCCTTGATTTCTCTTCCAGAAAGCCATCAATTGACCACTTCATGCTTTACGTCGTTGAGTATGGGGCTTATCGGAAAGTGCACGGTGTAATAAACCACGGGTTGGCATTCGTAATACATGGCCTGATGATCAACCGGCATTTACGTGTGATTGCTATCGGATTTCAGCTTGTTGTGCTGACTGATTTCGAACTGACTAAAAACTATTATTACCTCCATGAACTAGGTAAATCTGTCATCACTTCTGAAGATAACTGTGGGAAACAAACAAGACGTCCTTGCTAAAGACGTGTTGAATTAGACTGGTGTTCTTTGTCAAATTTATTGCATTTAACGACACACCGCCAGATACACTGCAGATATGGCTAGACGCGATCCATCAGTAAGAACAGCATGTGCAACGGAGTTTCGAAAACTACCTTAATATATCACTAGTTGAATACCTCCGGTTGCTCCAACTGTCAGAGCGTATTTTGATAATCGCAATTTGTGAAGTGGTATGAGTTCATTGAAAAATTAACCGACAGATATACGGGTTTATCCGCCGTAATTCAACCATGCCACGAACAGTTCCAGCCATGCTGTATAGTTAACCAGCTATATCGTGTAGTTATTCAGCTGTGTTGGGAAAATTTTCTGTTTTATGTGGCATTTTTCAGCACAGTACTATTTTAAGTCAATATGTTCTATTTGCCTACAATCACAACATTCGGTTACATGCATCCCAAATGAATTTTAACGCCAGATGGAGAAAAATACCCTTTAAATGGATGTATCATATCACAGATTAGTAGTATTCTGAAACTCAAATCATTTGTATCATGATATTTATATAATATGTGAAAATACTAGAATCGTCACATCAACTCCCGACAACGAATCGGCTAAGGGTCACCGATACTAAGTCTTGATGGCTCTGTGCTAGCTTAGGAACGCCGTACTATAAGATCGACATACACTCGTACATTGAAGTGGCAGTAAAATATGGAGATAGGTAAACATATTCAACGCAACTTTGGTTCCACGTTTCATAACTCAATTATTTGGCACGAATGATAAGTGACTTGAACCCGTCCTTATATACCAAAATTAGGAAGCGCGACCGTCCCAGAAGATATCCCATTGACGGAATCGTTCAAAAGTTTGTTCAGGGCAGCAAGTAGGTGCAACAGACAGGTGGCGAAAACCATGAACTTCTTCCATATTGTGTTAAATGTAAATGTTAACATTGCCTTGGTATAAAAAATAGTCTGAAATGGATTTGGCCAGTGCAGTCAGTTGAGTACCTGGACATTCAAAGCATACCCAGACAGATTAAAAAATACAGTAAAAAGCTAAAAATCAAACAAGACTAAGAACTTTGTGGCATAGCTGACTAAATGAGACGTGGCTGAAAAGGTTCGTGACAAGATCGGAAAATTGTACGACAAACCTGAGTTGCGAAGGGAGAACTAACAGACGAAACTGATGAAGACAGAATGAGTTCAGTGAAGCGAACTGCCAGATAAGTCAACTACGGCAGAGGCAGGAACGAACTACTGTTCAGTTATTATAATTTCTGTCTTCTGAGGAAAGTATGATCAACTGGTCGTGCTTAGTGCGGGATCAAAACGTTTATCGCAAAAGCACAACGACTAAAATTTAGACTCCGGTCTGAACGAAGATACGTATCACCGGCAAGTTTGTTTCTCGCCGGTTGCATCGAACGATTCTATATACGAAGTTCAACCACGTAAACAAAACCTACCGCTGCCTCAAATACAAACCTTACTTGGCACACACTACTTCGCAACAAGCTTTAATAACTGCTGCAATTTCTTCCCAGTGCTCGTAAAGTTCTTTGAACTGAGGTGATACAGGCAGCTTGCTCGTCCGTACCTTTAACTAAACGCACATTACACTTGTATACCAGCAAGCCATCTTGCGTTTGAGAATGTATGACCACTGAGGATCTAACAGAACGAAACCAGCTCAACCAACAATATGGTCAGAATTCAGACTGTTACCCTAAAATGTATGACAAGGCAATGTCATCTGTAACGGACTGTCCTACAGTAGATTTGTCCTTAGCTGGGTCGTACAGGAGAGTCACCATGCTCCATCCTTCTTGAACTGGAATGTGACACTCGAGATATCGAGACCATGGAGTGCTCACAGTTGCAGCACTTTCACATCACTGCCAATGTATACTGTTCTGGTATCAATCATACTATCACTTAAATTCTAAAGCAAGAGAACCATGTAGAACATCCAACTAGCCTGTTAGTACGACTAGGTATGTTTTGTTTGCTTTAGAAGGTCGACAATAACGTCAAAGAGCGCACTCTTCACATAACACGAGCCAGTGAATCATTGAAGCGCATGTCGATATGATGAATTCAGAACGTCTGTGTAAACTGTGTCAAGATTTTAATCCACACAATGGGTCTGACAGTGCACAAACCAGTATTCATTAGGACCTAATGGAACAAATGCACTGTTTCGGAATTTAGGGCAATCCCGTGCTTCCGCTTCATAACAAGATGCAGCTTCAGCACCATCAGGAATACTGCGGAAGACGCGTTTGGACAGAGAGTGATCTGGAAGTAAACTTAAGAGAATAACAATGCTCCAATACTATACTCATTCAAGACCTGAGAGCACTCGCCACAGAAGCTTGTCGACCTACTGTTTGAAAGCGAACACAGTCGAAGCGCCAGGATAAGGCTTCAGAAAAGGATGAGCGGATAGAAAATTATCCGAAGGTAAAAAGGAAATGGAAGAAGTTGGAAAAACACACAATAGGAATGACTTAATCAAGTCAGTAGGACAACTTTCGAATCGTGAGGCTGACGGCATTTCTCAACAACCACTTTTCATATGAAGAGTTTAATCCATCAGAACCACCGGCGTTTGGGTGCTAGAGTCAAACCACACATAACTGGTCGTTTTTAAATGGGACAACCCTGTTACCGTGTTGCTCAGGTGGATAAACAGTTACCGTTTTAAATATTACCAGTTCAACAATAAATTAGAAACCCATTCGGTCATACTGATTAGTGAGGATTAACCATGTTGATCATCTATTATGTCACTTTTGTCCGTCCTATACAGTCTACCAACAGGGGGTTCCCATATCTCTATTGGACAACTCGAAAATTAGCTAGGATCAATGATCGAAAGGCCTGCGAAATTTGTTGGGTTGTTTGCAGGTGACTTACTTGGTCCACGGTATAATCATGTGAGCGTGTATGGGCTGACAACGTGCTCCGGTGGGTGCTGCGAGGAGCAGTTTTATTGGCACAGCCTGAATCACCGCCGGATCTCGGAACAGTTTCCACACCCAGGTGCAGTACATGGACTATACACGGGTAGAGATTAAACAACCTAAAATGTGCACAGGACGTTAAAGAATAAACATATAGAGTTGGTGATTTGCTAGACATGTGACTAGATGGTCACATACTTGTCTGTGCACTGTTTATCTCGAAGTAGTACATTCAACATTTTCGGGTCTCGCAAAATAGAATAGGCTACAGGCTCGTGACCGAGTGCTGGAAAACGAGCGATCGCTTGCTCCAACCAACTGCGACTGGACAGCAAATCGGTCAGCTGTAAACGAAACCGATCTGTTTCCAATTACAAAACTGCACACACCTTTTCTAACTGGCCGCTACGGAGGATCCAGTACAGATTAGCCATGAGTTGAGAGACTTCTCTGAGACTACATCGAGTAGCTGAAACAAACCTATATTTGATAACATAGACTTACCACTCGTATGCGCCAATGCCATCTTCCGCTTGATGACAAACTGAAGGATTGAGTAGTTATCAATATCATAATCGGATAGTCTTTTGCTCGTATCCAAAATTTCGCCGTAATAAATGCATTCTGAGTATAACAACATGTAACACAACCACACGCACTGATATCCAAGCCACTTAAATCATCATCAGGGCCCAAAATTTGCGGAATCAAACTGTCAACTGTTTGGTCCGGATCCAGTCCAGCAATATATTTTGAGATGACGCTTTCCACGTCATCCAGCCGTGTAATTTTGACACGTAGGTATGTCATTGTTAGAATAAGCAAGTACCTGCAACATGTTTGTAAAAGAGGGCAAAATGACAATGCAGATTAGTAGTCAAAGAAAGAGTAAAATGAAATATACGAAATTGCGGGAAAGGTCTGACAGGATGAGCAAATAAAAACGTTACATGATAGACTTTTTGAGCTGTCCCACGAAAAGGCAGCGGCTGCTGACAATGTACGGAATCCAGAAGTGTGCGAAAAAGCAACAAACGTTATTAACAGGACCGTTTTAAGTCTGACTAGGATTACCGTCAATCAAACCAGTAGGGGCTCAATGCGAATTCCCAACGCCGATTGTCAGGTTTTGATTGCACCCATAGCATGGTTCAGATTATCGTGAATCCCGACAGAAGTACACATGAAGGAAGAATAAAAAGTTGAGAATTACTGGATTGAAATAAATCTAATCAAAGGAATTCAATTTTCTAATCAGACCTTTCAGATCAGAAGCTCATCTGGAGACGTGTTACGAATCTGTGGGGTGGAAGTGTTTGGTAGTTTGTGCCGTCACGCACAATATCAACTGGGTGCGACATAATCATATCAGGATATGGGGACTACGTGCGAAGAATCTACCACGTTACATTTAGCATAGATGCACATGAGAAACAAACGAAACGACACGATAGTCCCAATGAAACAATGAAGTATTCACACTACTCTATACAACAGATGTGACAAACCAACACAGAGTACTCGAAAAAAAGTAATGCGCATTAATAAATTACTGCAGTCTTTACCAATCACCACATACACACTGGGTACGGATTTTCACGGACGTATCCTGCGCTGAACAGCAGAGCCGTAAATTTTGATTTATCCCAATACCTCACTGAGAGTGTTCCGGGTTTTAATATAGATGAGCATGGGCATAAAAACCAATGAAAATTCCTGTCTTCCACTTCTGAACTGGCGAATGTGCAGGTTCCGAGCATTCTCCGCCTGATACGATCAATCAGAGGAAATTAACGGACCATTAGCGGATGCAGAGAGCGGAATAACGAAACGTCAGAAACTGAAGCTTTATTCACCTCACAACAGATAGAGAATATGCTGATGACAAACAACACTATAAGTGTGCATGTGGAATGTAGTTCACACAAAAAGCGCAAGCAGTCACGTCACTTTCTAAACACTAAACCTCAGAAATATCACCTACGACTTCCTAAAGTCACTATTACTTTATAAGATATGGTAGTATACACGTTGCAGTATCACCTCTTTCTCGGTGGTACACTGTTCCAAGGAAGAACGTGAAAAACTGATATCCGATAATCGTGGTCGTTTCCTAGTAACCTCAGTGGAATTACCAGTGCAATACGCATCTCATATTACTTAAGCAAGATCAGAGACAGTTCCATCGGCCACACTGTAAACGTTTCCCTTCATTCAAATTGTTAAATCAACAGGCACTCTTTTATCGTCAACTTTGTTGAATGCATTTAAACCACTGCATCTAACTTATTTAACAAACTCCTTGGACTTTCTGACCTCCGCTTTTCTATAAAGCCCCAGGTTGTTACAGTAGCCAAGTGTTGGCTTGGTGTTTCTCTACTGCACTCTGAGCTTAGCATCAATGATATGCTGTTATTTCGGGTTTGCAAAATTGAAAGTAAGACAGGTGGGATCGCTCTCAATGTAGGCTTTTCATTACGACTCCTGAAACAGTCCGGTACATGATTGGCCTGGTTAATCTTGAACTTTGGCTGGACAGAGTACTATACAGACTCTCCTCTCCTAATCAAGCAAGAGATGAATTCATCCTAGCAGGTTTAAAAATTGGCAATTCTTTTGGGTTCGCCCACATCCCTTTAGTAAGAGATTTCGAAGTCATAGAAACCAACTTTCCTAGTTCTCGTACACAGATTCTGAAGATTCCATGACAGCACGCCTTTTTCACTAAACAGATACTTTAGGTTAACCGGGCGTGTATCAGATTTCACACGCTAGCAGATGGTCATAACTTATCGTGTTTTGATTACATACTCACTAATCAGAACAGTGATCGACAACCTCGAAGTTACCGTGCACTCTGGGCTGGAGAGCTCCGTTTGATTTTATCTGCGGCGCTAGTCTAATGGGTTCATCATCATCATCATCATAGACAGCAATACATCAGTGGTTCACACTGATGCTTAACGGCCACACAACCACGAAGAGAAAAAACTATATGAGAAGAAAGTGAAAAAAGGGGAGGGCAATGGACCTAATTTCTAAAAATGACTACGTCTATATTCAAACATACAACATCAAGGCGCCTACACCTTACAAACGAACAACCGAACTGTAAGTGAAAATAAGACGTCATCAGCAAGACAGTTTCCTTACGGCTTTCACTGCCCCGCGTCATTAAGTGCACTCACTTCACAGACAACTTGGCCAAACGATGAAATTCACGTCACTGAGTTTGATTAGCCGCCATCTTACTTAACGTCTCCAATCACCGACCCTGTGAGCTACGAGATCTTCAGCCTAGCAGGCGAACCTGACCTAGGGTAGCTAATCCCTTGGTAAACGACTTCATTTATCTACGCCAGATCATCATCTGTCCACCTCGCACCTTACGTTAGTCGGCCACAGCGTCGGCAAAATGTGCCCGGTGTGGCAAACGACTAGCTGGCATCCTTAGTGCATGAATTAACCATCTAAGTCTGTGCAAATGTAGTGACTGAACAAAAGAATTCGTTTGACAGTCAGTGCCAAACACCCGCTTCTTAACCTCCTCGTTGCTTACTCGTTGGTGCCACCCGATACGAGCGATTGAACGCAAACATCGGTGGTCAAACACTTGAAGACGGTTCACGTCTTCTACACTGGGGGGCCATGTTTCGCTGCCGTAAAGTAATACAGCCCTCACTATTGTCTGATATACACGACCGTTAAGCTTCAGAGAGACCTCTCTGTCGCCCTAAGTGCCTCAGATTAGTAAACACCACCCTAACCTAATGGGTTCAGCTATCGGTAACCGTAGAAACCTTTGCGAAACCATTGTAGATGCATTGCGTCCTTACTAACCAGCTCAGACTTGGAATGCATTTAACCTCACCAATTCTACTGATGAAATATAGGCTAAGTTGACGGACGTTCCTCTCACAGTCGCTAAGGAAGCTAATTCACCTATGTTTCCGAAAAAAATCGTCGTGGCAGCTTTGCAACAGAAAACTCAAGCTTATTCATGAGAAAAGACACGCGTGGGCGCGTTACAGGAAGTCCCGGTCTAAGGATGATCAGATTAAACGTATGCAAACTGGAACCCGGGGTACAACGCTCATCTGAGAGAACAGCTGGCATGATCAATAACGGCTAAATGCAGTACTCGCCAATGATTTGGAAAACTTCTTTAGGGATACATCAGCAACTCAGATAGCAAAGGCTGGAGTGTCACCAGTTCTGGGTCTTATAGGATTTACGAGTTTTGATGAGGAAATCGCGAGCGTTTAGGCACTTTTGCCTTGGAGTTTCCGCACAAACTCCAACCATCGATCTGGTTGACGATGTCAGTACTTCAAATGTCTTGCACGTATCTAATCTGGTAACGCTTTTGTAATTTACGGACAGTTTTCGTGGTCCTGACGGCATTCCTCCGAAGCGTTGCATGAAGCGGTCGAACAACTTTTGAGCTTCTAAGCCCGTTGTTCAACCAGTCTGACTCGGTAGAAAGGAACAAACACAATTAAAGTTATCTGAAAAAGTTTGGAGAAATATGACCAGTAACGGCCGGCGAAATTGAAGGAAGACCGGCACAGGCTAACAGAGTTTAAGAAAAATGAATTAACAGCAGTACAACCAGTGAGGAAAAAGTGACACCTAGTCGGAACTGAGCACGTTGGTGAGAATCGTAGATAAAAGTAAACATCGTACGGTATGTTTGCGGAGGCCAAAGGCGGCTAACGATTTGATAAGGGATACTATTGATAGTTCAACGGCAAATATAGGGTCAAAAGAAGTCGACAGCCATCAGAAGTCAAAAGAGTTGGACAATTAACACGCCGAGTTAGATCGACAGCTTGAAGAAGAAGGAGAAACGAGGCAGAAAGAGAACAGGAAGCATCAAGCAACAAAGCGTTAAAAACAACGTTTGTGAAGCTCAGATCCCCTAAGATCAAAACATTTGTGAAATTTAGAGTCGCAGAATAAAGTGAGGCGGAAAAAGGGGGATACGATCTGATGCTGTAGATGAAGAACGACAAATTGCTTCAATCAGCACCCGGGTAGTCTCATTAAGTTGGACGACACAGGAAATAGTCAAATAAAGAAAACGGGACAGAGTCAATCAGAACAGGAGAGCAAGCGGCTGACGTAGAGAACAGTATCCACTAGTCCCAGTAACTTTACCTGCCTCATGGAATACCGTACCTTGTAGGTGAACTTGGGCGTCGGAAATAGTATGAGTCGACCAAGTCTCAGTAACCGTTATCAACATGGATGTGGCGCAAACGTTGGAGCCGATGTATTTCACCTTTGTGACTCCGTGCTTCGTTAATATAGGTAAGCTTATGAACAGACTTCAAACGAGTGATGAGACTCGATATGGTTGAGTTAACGTCGGTTGGTCACAGACCGGCCCCGTTATTTTTCGGAGGTTCAAGCAAGCTAGGAGAGACATGGCCTGCAGTTGTATTCGTGGTGGGGACACCAAGACCGTGTAGAATCACGGCATTTGTGGACGTTCCAACTGACTACACAACTGTCTGGAATTTTATGATCAAAGCGTCGGTATCATCGAGTGGTCTACAGGGAACATTGAACGCAGTGTAAACAGCTCCATCACAGACGTGATGAGAACGTGCGTGGTCACGACGGACCCAAATGTTTCCGAGATTTATGACAGACGGCTAAGGCCAAGTCCACCATTTTCCAAGTAACAGCACTGGAGGTAGTTTCGAACTGGGTATATAGGGACGGTGTGTGGGACGAGGCGACCGAGCAATAAAGCTGGCTCTCGGATACTATGGATAAACAGTAAGTTCAGATTTTTAAAGATTATTGTGAGCTCTCATGATGTAACTTTGTATGAGTATCATTTATCGACCCAGGTACTTCATGAATTATGACTGAGCAGGTGGGTGTAAGGTCCGTCTTAAAATATATACCAGACCTTTGTGTTTCCCTTTCTGATGACGGCGAACAGGGGTATATTCTGATAAGACTTGTGGCCGGATTGAGGAGCAAGGATCCCTGATCATCATTTTCTGTAGTAGCCCAGAGGCTGCACTTATTTTCTCCATTTAAGAGTTATCGCGCTTGGCTGTAAGCAGCCGTCGCCGTTATTTGAAGACAGAAGGTATAGTTTCATATATAAGCCCCGTTATGGCAGTACTCTAGAGAAGTATTAGGTTACGGTCGTTACCGCTACTACAGCTACTCCAAGTGTGTTGCTTTTCACTCTGAAAATGTCTGATTTCATGCTTACGACAGAACATGGAAGCGCGTTTCTATGAGAATTGGCAGACTGCACGCAAGTTCTGTGCCAATTGATGTCTGCTCTACATGTAGTCGTTCCTGAAGAGAACCGCGTGCGCAACATCGGACTCGAACATCCTCTCATAATCTAGTACGCTATTAACAAATCTCTTCGTTAATCAGCAAAAAAATGACGAGAACTCGTTTCCTGTTAGGGCTGGCACGCGCATTCCACTAATGTTCGATCCAACTAACAGTTTAAGAAAATCGTAGCAGCGATTCAGCGATTGATACACGGGTTCGAGGCAGAGGCCCAAGGCTTCCGGATCCAGTCGGTTTTCCTTGCACAGCGTCGGGCGGGCGTCTGTTTATCTGAAAGAGTCATTGAAAACAGGGTGCAGCACCGCTCTGGGAGATTATATAAAATACCAAAATCAAAGTCAGATTGCTCACATGACAAACATTTTTGAAGATGAGAGTCAAGTGCCGTTTTAAAACGTTGGCTAGAATCAGAGCTAACGACCTCAGGAGGAAGACTGTTCCAGAAATTAACAACCCTATAGGAAAAGTACTGCTGTCTGAGAAAGGTCCTAGGACGAAGCTTGTACAGCTTCCTGTTATGTCCTCGCCGACCGTCATCATTCGCTGCAGTGAAGAACTGATGAACGAGGCCTACTCTGAGGATAAAGTGTGTGAAAATTA
>LUCH01001347.1:6681-20058 GCA_013368495.1 Paragonimus heterotremus
TCATTTAACGTCTCCAGCCTGAGAGAGAAACCAGATCTATGGGTGAGCCAAGCAATATTTGGCTCGAGGGTGACAGGGAACTCAATTTAATCCTTCAAAATCTGCTTCCTTATTCGAGAAATCGATTTTGCCTGGTCAGAATGGATGGAAATTCCTAGAGATAACTTTAGCTACTTTCACCTGCTTTACTGTTATTCCGTTATGCTCTTTAGTGATTCACTGACCCTAACTACTATTTTTATTAACTCTCCACCAGTTTCCTGATTCGAAAATGTCCGTGTGTCTCAATAGGCCACATAAATACCCTATATTTCTCCCTATTACACACTTTTGGGAGGGATAAAAAGACTTTTGTGCTCGCCTTTTAATTTAACTTGTGGGCAACTAGCGCGGACGGTCACGTTAACCTCGGGACCAAGATTCTCTCTTTTCTTCACTTGACGACGAAAAACTTGAATTCCATCAAACGCACTTATATTCGGTAGTCAGTTGAGCGTATCTTTTCCAAGGTTTACAACAGACTGCCACCGTGTGAAAACGGCCAGTTTAACCTAAGGCTGGTAGTGTTTCTCCCAACCCCAAATCGGATAGAGAATATGAGGTTGATAGCAGCTGAATGACACAAGCTATCTGGATTGTACAAAATAATCGATGATTCTTTTAGGCTTTCATGCGTCCCAGTGTGAGGTTGAAATCTTCCAAGAGGTTTTTCTGGGTTTCAATCCGGAACGTGATCGCACAGCCAAAGTGTACAGAGGTGGACTGACAAGCCCAGGGATTGGTTGTCTCGTAAAGAGTAAGAGAACACGGAGCCTCCGGGTGCAGGAAGTAACCGAAGCTAGCTCTCCCGTACCCAGTTGCCAGGCTGATGGAGGCTCAATCTAACACCGCCTCGTCTGTGCATGCGAAGACTCGATCATACGCAGTGGATATTGAGCCCATGGGTGTGTCCGTAGGACGAAACGCGCACAGACATCTCAGTAGTCTTTTTCTGATGGTTGTGGACAGTGATAGTGCTCATCAGTCTGTCTATGGGTATGTTAGCGATTTAGATTGACAAAAGTTCCGGTTATCTTAATCCGAACATCCGGAAAACCGAACAAGCCCTTTCTAAAGCCTTCTAACGGCAATCGCCCGTAATGAAAACCTATTCGATGCATTGCCTATCCAAACCTAAACACAATTGACAGCCGGGCAGCAGACCAATCCAACATCGCTTTAGAATACAACATCCGGACTGAACAAATGGTTTTAATGTTATATCTCTCGTTATTCGCATTTTTCCTGAGTTCGACCAATCACATTATAGCTTTTGAATTAGAATATGCCACTGGTGTCAACCAGTGACAGACCGTGACATCCCAAATTGTGATACTGATGTAACGCGCCTTTTCATTTCCAAACGTTCTATTACTGCATGACTGCTATACCTGGCTCCATATTATGCGGCTTCACCCAATCTACTTGCGCGGAGTCAAGAAGAACACGATTGCGGGAAAACACGTTGTATTGCCGACTACCAGTTCAACAAATGAATGAAATGTCTGTAAATATATAGCATGAAATAGTGGCCAAATATGGCCATTTACGCGCCGAACCACTGTCCGCTTGTTTAGGCCACTTCGTGGCCAAGTGGCCAAGTAGAGCTAATTCCATAGCCATTGCGCTCTGATTGGTTCCTCGGGCTACTGAGACACCCACGCTCAGTTCCACGTCTTCTCCTAACGCCACACCCACGCTCACTTTCATGTCTCCTCCTGGTTAGTCCGACGTGCCCCTCAGTGCTTTGTTGATCACTGGTTTCGTCAGCCGTCACCGATGACCTGATTAGATTGTTTTGATGAATTTGTCTCCTAACTGATACACACTTGCAAATCCGTGTACCATGAATGATAAATGCCTATTGCAATCAGGTCATGGTCCTCTTGCTATTGTTCTGAGCCAGGAACACAGACGGCACAAGTGTTGTATATTCCAGAATTCAATACATGGTTTAAGCGTTAAACGGGACCAGAAATTAAACCACTCATTTGCATACAGTTCTCGGCCCAGACCGTCTCGGTAGCCACAGACGCTAATGTTCGTTTCCTTTACACAGCAAGAACCATATTAGACGATGTTGCACTCTGATGTTTCTTGCTGCATTTCTCGATGTCAAATATACGCTGTGGTCCTACTAGTGAATGGTAGTGGTGTGAGTAGTATATTACGATCGCTCATCCTCATTGCACTCTCAGTTACGCAAGAGGTTTGAATTCGAGTACGGTTCCTATGGCTACTTGAAGTCTCTAATTCCTTGTATCGAACCATCTTAGCGACGTCTCCATGGCTGTAGTGACAGTTTGGTGAAGAAATGCATCCAGGTTGATCGATCCACCGTGGTCTCCAAGCCCGAATAACTAGTGTCTGATGCAGATGAAAAACATATGACATCCATTCTGATTTAGGTGATACACAGGTATGATGCGAACGTCGTCAACCGCCTCATGTGTATGGCGTCAGGATATGCTGACTAGTGTACTAATGGCACAATCAGATTGTCGACATAGTAGCCCTAGACAAACAATAAATACCAGCTCGCCAGGTGCAGTATAGGCAGTATAATCAAGTAATCTGCAAGACGAAGATAACTGTATGACCATATATCTGGTGTGACAGTTGACCGTAAATGAAAACGGTTCAGATTTATGTCCACCAGAACTTTCCGACATTTTGGTCCTCTTATCAAGTGTCCAAATATGACTAATATGCTAGTCATATTGTAGCGACCGGAAGAGTCCACTGGTTTGTCTGCAGTACGATGTGTGAAGTGATCCCAAAACTTATAGTTGCATATTGTATCTGGGTTATTAAGAAAAGTTCCCGTGATGTACGTCGTCTGATTGTTTGTTCACATGTCATTTGACTATGCAGTGCGAATCGAATAAACCACACATTTCTGGTTTACTACCTCGTCGATTGTCGATCCCTAACCCTCCTAGCTAACTTTCCGTGTCGGTACCGTTTATAACATTATACGAGACCACTTGTACATTCCGTACAATAGATATTGGGTGTGTGTAATCAGCGGCAGTTTTATATATCACGCCTGGTTAATTCGTATCTTGGACAAGCGACCTAGTGCGTCGTGCCTTGAAATACAATTTCCAGAAGAATCTCCCTATAAAGCGTTCGATAACATGAAGTCAATTTTCAGGGGATTATAGCTGATAGAAAATGTGAACATCGTTCACACTTAACAACACCGTCAACAGCCGAATGAACTACTCGTGTGAATCATTTTGACAGGAACTAACACACTCAGACCTGCATGAGCAAAGCTCATTTGGAAATCACGTTTTCAGCCCGTTCGCCTCAAAGCGTTTTCTACCACGCGACTAACTCATTCGTGCGGGCTGGATATCATCCGGTTGTCAAACTCTACACAAAAGACGGAGCTCAATCTCACATCTAGCCAGTCCACAAACTGTTTATTAGGACACAGTAGCTTGCTCACTGACTTGTTGTCCATGAATCAACCATGTTGCCCAAAGCCATTTGATTCAAATAGCAGAAGAACGATAAAACTGGTTTCGTTTCTACTCACTCCACAGGTATATTCATTTGAACTTCTCGAGTGTCACATCTTCAGGGATAATCAACTATTAAACTGGATTTAGCTTCATCATCTACGTTTGCTTCTAGCTAGTTTACAGAATTCCAATAACTGCATTGTTTTTCAAATTTTCCCTAAAACTGGGTTACGTGATTGTGATGCCCTCTTCCACAGAGGAGCTAGTTTAAAAATGTTGTGTGAAGATTATTCACAAGTGACATAGTTCATGTTATCACATCAAATTCCATCTGCGGATCATTCCGTGTACTTACCATCCCAGTCTACAGGCAAAAAACAGTTGCCGTTTGGCTCTAACGATCAAAATCGACAAATTGCTTTGTCTAACCGTTAGTGATGAATTTATGTGGGCTTTGTTAGGAATTCACACTCATCGAGCTATGCAATTCAGCTTACGTTATGACTGTTCCAGTGTAGGACAAACAGAAATGAAAACATACCCCCAACGAAAGATAGCGTGATACAAAGTGTATCGAAGCCAAACGTGAGATACTGATGATGTACGAGACAGTCTATTCGACTGTTTTCGTTGATACCTTAAAGCGTTTGTTCCTGATACATACTACTAGGTCAGACATAGACTGAATATGGTTAGCTTGCCCGAACTTAAACATTAATAGTTACGATTAAGGCTTGAACCCGCAACTGTGCGACTGACAGTCCTCCGTGAGCGATTGCGAACATATACCTATAAACGGAAGAAATCAGTTTTGAAACCTAATTGGTAGAACATCCACCTTATAAAGGAAGGCTGTTTCCGTTGCTAGTTCAAATTCAGATGAACCTCAGGTTTTTCACTCTTGGTTCTAACTTGAGTTATCACACATGCTTCACTGCTCATTAGTAACTCGATATTTGACGAAATTCGACCGTTATATTACTATTAACGGTCACACTAGCGGGCGGGACACGCTTACTACCACATGCATTCCAGCTTGAATATCAGGGAGATGATCTCCAGTGATTTTGCCGAATTATTGGACAACCTACACACTACTCGGACCGTCAAACATTACGTATGCAACCGAGCGAATCTGTCGGTCAGTTTTACTAACCACTTGTTCTTGAAATCAATATGGTTCTATCCCAAATGTTCTTTGGAACTTTTGGAAAAATAAGGCGAAGCAAGATCGGGATAAACAAACAAAAATCAGCAAAATAATGACAGACTTTCAAAACTCAGTTCGGAACGATTTTGTTTGGGTACGGCGAACCCAATATTACGAAGAACAGTGCACAACTGAAGAACAACGGACGAATCGTTTGACTTCCGTTCGCATCATGCTGTTTTCGATTCACTTTTATGCGACGAGGTATAACCTATGAATCGTGTCCGCTAAAACGTACGTGTGCCATTTACTTTGGAACTGGTATCGGTCTATGACATTCCAGTTAAGCGCTTCCCACTTGACATGATGATAGCTCGAACGTCTCGATACCGCGGTCGGATGGTGCAACTTAACAGTTCTTTGGCGTCCTCTGCTTTCATGGTAAATTCTCGTCCGTTTATCTGTCGTACAATTGTGGCCACCAGTCGAATACATTGGCGACGCGGGTTGATTAGGGAGTTTAATCGGCGGAAGAACAATTCCGGTTTCCCACGGTCCTCGTCGTAAACCACTTCAATCGTTCTATAGTCATGAGGACAGTAAATAGCACGTGGATCCTCCGGGTGTATGAGATTAACCTGACAACCACAGTCTTCCTCCAGACGCAACAAGTGACGTGATTTGGCGTACGAGGTAAGCAGGTGATCGCCGCTCTGAGGCACGTGAAGATACTGTCTTGCCACATGACCGATTTTCATCCGCTATAGAAAAAAGCACAAGGGAAAGTCTGTGTCGAGCAATCTTACTATGTACTCTGTTCTATGTAACACGTCGGTGTTTATTGAATGGGAAAATGAACATTTTTCAACCCCCCAATGCTCTTTCCCGACAGGTAATGCATTTTACCCAAGTCACACTGATTTCAACCGGTCAGACCTCTAATATTTGATTAGAAGTATTTTGAAACATTGAATAACAAATCATTTAACAACGAATTTCTGGAGTGATCCCAAACACAATTTGAAAATAATTACCCATGGGTGTTCAAAGCGACCTATACCTCGAATCCCTCATTATAGTTTTAGGCTGGCAGGAGAACCGTAGTGAAGCCATAAATACAAAACCCACAAAAGCTGAGCCTTACCACATTTTATTAGTCAAACCTTACTAATGACGTCATTGGTTATCTGTGGTACTTTGGGCTAACTGATTTATCACTCATTAAAAGCTAGCCCGTCGAACTTATGTAGCGAAGCTGTCTCCAGAACGGTGCCGCTAAGCAGTACTTATGTGACAGATAACTCGACAATAACAAGTGGCAATTTTTGCCACAACGGTGTCGCAAGGCACAACATGAATGGGCAATCGAGTTGACGGTCAATGTTACAGCATGGCTGAGAGACTAATGCGACAAACCCTGAGTAAACCGAGTGAATATTTGCTACTGAGACCTGATCAGATGACAAATCCTTAGCCAAACCGATAATCAGAATTTAGTGCCGAACACTCATTCAGTCCGTTCATTGTGCGACGCGTTAGCTTTGATTGTTTGTTTTAACATGTACGATAAACTATCACGTTCACTTTTGGCGCACGTATAATTGCCGGTGTAACACCCAGTAACTCGATTCAATTGAAAGACTGTGTGGTAGCTCGACGAAGTTCATCCCCAGCGTCTCTGACCGTATTCGGTAGAGGCAAATGTAGAGTCGATATTAATTATTAAAATGACAATGTGAAAAGAAATGGATGACGGGAATTATTCATCGTAAACTGGGAGACAAACACGATTATAGTTAAAAGCAAGTTTGCAATGTGATTTACGATCAAGATAGCATCAATGAGACCGGGAAGTGGAAGACTGTTGAAAGTGCTTGTAAATTGTTGCAGTGTACAACACTGTTCTGTACGCGTCAAGGCCGCCTGTGTGCTCCACACCCGTGCTGAGACTCAAGCTGCGTTCTGATTGGTCGAGCCTTCAACGGCAAACGATTCATTTGACAGAGACTACCGCTTGTAAATGGGACAATATGGCTCGTACTACTGAGTCACGTGTTCTCTCTACTGCTGTTACAGCCTGTAAGGCTTACTGTTGGTGGGAATACGAATAGGAATACAACAAACACCTGAATGTTATCGGAATGTGATCGATCTGCAAATACTGTTGGCTGTGGTCGCATGATGCAAGAAAAGAGGCCGCGTTACACTGCGGCGGTTCAGAGATAAACAAAAATTACGAGGAAAATTCAGCGGTGACATTTCAGAAATCAACATTACAAATGCAACCGAGTGGATGTCGTAACATTGGACTTATTTTGCAATTTGACTTTTATATGAAGTCAAAACACGGCAAAAATGTCAACCTTCATTTCCAGCTTAATGACCCTGTTATGGAGTTAGTAACTAAAGGAAGCCAAATTCCAGCTGTAGTCTCCAATTGTACAGTGATCAAAATGTACACAGTTGACTGTGAAATGAATTACAGAAAATATGTGTCAGTATTTGATGCTAATCATCATCCTCATCATCGTGACTGACAGTGATATATCAGTGGCTCACGTCAATGCTTGACTGTCGTGTAACCATGAGAGGAATAACTAGCCTTAACCAGGAAAAAAATTAAAAGAAGGGATAGGACGAACTTACAAAGACTGGATTGTTTAGACTGGAAAGTTAACAACAAGATATTCAAGTCGTGCAAGAAACAAGCAACTTAACTGTAAGTGAACGTAAGGCGAAATCCACAAAGAAACTTGCATACGACTTTCATTTCTTATTGTCACTAATTGCACTTGATTCACAGACAACCCAACCGAGCAACAACAGTATTCAAACAATTGAATCCTATTAGCCAACGTTTCTCTTAACGTCTCTAGCTCTGTGAACTGCGTGGCCCCAGTTCTGGAGAAGGATCCAACGTACAACTGTTACGATCTAGATGGGTCTAGTCAACGCCACGTTGGCCAGAAAATCAAGCCTAGTGCCTACGAGTAAGCATCAGCATGGTAGTCCAAACATGTATCGTCTTGGTCACGGAATCCTGACCAGTGGGACGCAAAACAATGTATGTGTTTGTAGAAAATGTGAATGCTTTGGTTTGTTGCGCGTAAGTCAGTTGAAGAATGAGTCGAACGTTCTTTGCTTACTCATATCATTCCTGACCGAATGCTTCTCATGTGCAATGTGTAATGTCTTGAATAAAGTGCATCGAAATATTTGATTGTGATTGCGAGTACCAGCATCTTTTATGAAAGGTTCTGTTCGCAGGAACTTCGATCTTTTCATGTGACGGTCCATATTTCTCCTCTTTTTCTGAATTAACTCTACTAAGGATGTTCAGAATAACAACAGTCTCTTAGTCATCTGATAACCCTACATTGGCAGAGATGTCAATGTCTGACAGCTCATTTGGTGTCATGGCCCTCTTTGTGGTTAGATATTTAACCTTTAAATAGTCAGTCACTTTCCTATCCTCCTAGCCCATATTGGTGAGCTCAACACTAGCAGCGAAACAACACAATCAAAAGCGATGTAAAACTGTGGGGAATTTGACATCATTAACAAATTTCTAAAAGAGATTGCGATTGTATGTGACTGAGGCGTTTGTGCATACCGTTACCATGGTCCTCAGCTAATACGTTCGTGTCAGTTGCCATTGTAACGGCCCAGTACCGCATGCCAAACCGGGCAGCTCAGTTATTATCAACATCATCATAGACAGCAATACATCGGTGGTTCACACTGATGCTTAACTATCACACAACCACGAAGAAAAAAAAGCGTACTTTGTGAAGGAACGGTGAAGAAGAGGACGAAACTAGAAGGGTCCGAATTACCAAAAAAATAACCACATTTATATTCAAATATTCGACGCTGAGATGCCCACAACTTTCAGACAGACAACCGAGCTACAAGTGGAAGTAAGACGTCATTAGAAAGACAGCTTCCTCAAAGCTTTCACTGCTCCGCGTCATTAAGTACACTTACTCCCCAGAAAACTCGACCAAACAACAATACCATTCACGCCACTGAGCTCGATTAGCCGCCATCTCACCTAACGTCTCGAGCCACCAACTCTGTGGATGGCGAAGTCCCCAACCTGAGAGACGGACCCGACTCATAGTGGCCGAACCTTGGTGAGTGGAGGTCGACATCGACATCTTCCAAATGCCGCAGATGGTCTTTCATTATTTCATCAATGACAAGGTTAGACAAAAGTCTTGAAAGTGGACAGCGTTGACGTAGGCCGCTCCTGCTGGTGAAACTGTCAAACATTTCATCGTAAACACTAATCTGGATTGCAGTAAGGAAATAAAACGCCCGCAGTGTGTTCACCCAACTGGTCAGTACACTACTGCGTTTACGTGACTCAGGAAGTGTAGATCGATCCACCGAATCGAACGCATTTTCATAGTCGATAAATGCAACAATTATTGGCTTTAGTATTTGACGAAGAGTGAGAACGTGATCAATACATCCTCATACATGATGAAACCTTGTCTGTTCTTCTCTTATGTTTGTCTCTCGAGCTGTACTGAGTTGACGAAGTGTAACGAATGTGAGAATCCTAGCAATGACTGGTGTCAAGCTAATTCCCTTATGGTTTTCGTAGGCGTCCCGAACTCCCTTCTTGGACATGACGATTTTGTCGGCTGACCACAGCAGAGAGTATGTTCACTGTCGTTCACATATGTTGAAACAGCCAAATCAAAGCCTCTACTCATGCCTTTTCACCTTCTTCGAAACATGTCGGCCAGTATGACCATTACGGTTCTAAATCTACGGACCAGTGCGCTATATTGCAAGTTTGTGGTGCCAACACAGTAGAAGCACGGAGTCAGTTGAGTTGACCCTGCGCGCTAATGTTCTAGACTTATTATGGATGAATATGATATATGTCTTATTACGAGCCTCACCGACAGATGATCGCCTTAGATCAGTGGCACGGATAAACCTGAATAGTCTATCACTGTTTCCTAAAGCAAAAGTGGTTTTCATTTCCCCCAACTTTCTCCATTAGCCAAGCCTCACGATAGGCCATCAGGCTACACCTCACCTTCCTACGGATATCTCCTCTTAATTTGTTATATGAATTGTCATGAGGAATGTTCTGTCTGACATCTAACAGCTCTAGGTATTTCTCTGAATTCTTACGTTTATTTAACTCACGAACTACGATACCACATAAAGCAATACCTGTTTAATGAATGACATTGTGAGATTACGATGCAGCAGCTTTTGAGATATTCGGGGTGCGAACTGCTAAGCTTTCTTTCTAGGCTAGTTTGTTATTCATGCTTTATTAACAGTATAGTCCGTTTCCCAACAGTGAGCTGTTGCTGTCGGTAGGGACGTTGATCAGCAAACGTAAAAACCAAACATCAACGTAGCAACGCATGATCCGAATCCAACCATGTGATCCAATAAGAACCACGGTTTTAAATGGAGACCCGTCACTTACTAATAGCAGCCAAGTTGTCTGTTCTGAGACTAAATCTGATTCGGAAGAGAAGGGGATCAAATAAAACACTGATGCGCACGATGTTTAAAACTAGCAATGGCTAAAAATAGCTTATGTCCAGCACACAGTAGCAACAGCCGTCCGCCGTTAGCTGATCGATGTGATGTCATCTCAAACTTGTCACCTAAACTAGACTCGTCCTCGCCCAGGTGGCGGACCTGGGAAGTTCACACCTCTGATCAGGAAGCCTATATCAGAGCCATGTATCGACCGAAGAAGAGTTGTTAGATCCGAGTAAAAGGCATCCTTGATACCGATGTCACTACAGTCAGTCGGAGCATAAGCAGACAGGATGAAAAGGTTTATGAGCATTTTGCGTTTAGTGCTGGCCTTAACAGGGTCTGTCAAGTTGACGGCACAAAGTCTACTTGAAACACTGGCTTCCCTTTAATATTTGTGTCATATATATACCTCGCATGTTTTACGACTGATGAGAGTAAACGAAATGTTAACATATCGCAACGTATGTCTTTTCTGCGTTGACAAAGTCTAATGTTAACAGGAATCCAACCCACCAATGTGACTGCGATCGTATACCAGTGTACCAGCAGCTCGCTAGTATGTATCCAGCTCAGTTGCGACTGAGAACCTGCTGTCCAACCGTTGATGCTGACACTCAAATTACCTGCTTGCGTCATTCGACTCCGATCACGTGAGCGATGCAGAATGTAGTCAGTATCTGGACCCTACCCCGACTTGGCATGGGCGTAGGAACACAACTGGTGAGGCATGTGACCATGGCACACAGAAGTTAGCTCTAAACTTGTTCAGTTGTTTTCTGCTACTCGAATAGTTGGTCACAACCTGCAAATATTTCTGCTTCAGGTCTTCCCAACTGATCTACTTCTTCTAATTCCATCACACTCTTTTGGAGGTGACAGCAACTTACCAGCTAAAGCATCCTCAAATCGATTACACGAAAACCACGGCAATTGGTCTGTTTACCCAATTTCATCACTGTGACCTTCAGCCATACCGACTGATTATGTGGCGAGCGGGTCACACAAACGTAGAGGAGGAATTGCCCTGAGTTGTAACAACCTGTCTAGTATTTCATGGGTTGCATCCTATTTCAACTTTCTCAGTAGTTCAGATTGGGATGTAGCGTGTGCGTGAAAGCATTTCGTTCAAGCATTCTGACTGCATTGTCCACCAGCAAGTCACTGAAGCGGTCAGAATTAGCATCAAACATTGTCTCGTTAGCAGTACTTACTTATATAAGCATAATTTTGACCAAGATCGCCTGTCATTTCTGTTTCGTTCGTATAGGTTACACAGAAAATAGCATGATGAGAAGGTACTTAAGACGAAGATACATCTTTGTTAAATTGTAGTATTCTAATTTGTGGTGACAGTTTTCAAAAGACAAAACGAAGTAAGGTAAGGAAGTAAGTTTTTTGATGTCTGTCTGTTTAATCTCTTAAGTCATGGCATCCGCTCTGTGGAATTTCGACTTGTTTAAAATTAGTTGCATGTCCATGCGTGATTAGAATGTACGAAATGACTCTGGAGAACATCACATGAATTGCGTCTTCTCATTGTTTTATTCAAATTAATCATGGGAACGAACTGTTTCGAAGTAAGGTAAACTTTATTTATAACCGAATCATCTCCCCAACGGGCAATCAAATTCATTAGGTTATAGTTTATTCACACAGATTTATCTGTTCATTGGACAGTCTTGCTATACACAGCAAGATTCGTAACTCAATGTGACATTGGTCAGCGGAGTGGTTCATTCAAAAATCAGCTTTCAAGACGCGGCCACTGGTGAATGCGAAGCCAGTCAAGTCAATACATGACAGGCGGCGACGCCGGTGCCATCGTTCGAGCCTACCAATCAGAGCGAAGGATAGCACACGAAATAGTTAGCTAGTAGGTCGTTTCTATCGATCTGAGGACTAGAGCGCACATGTTCGCTGCGCACATCCAATGTTGTCCACAGTGGCTAAGCGAGTTAGCTAATTGAGTTAGTCGATGATGGTCGAGTTTGATCCAAACAGGTGAAACTAGGATCAAATATCGGGGTTGTCTATTTGGAATTCAGGAATGATAAACAGTTCAGAATCTGAACACAGGGTTTAGGTGTTTTTCTTCAGCAGGCCGCGGTGGAGCAGATTTCACAAAACTTCGGGTGCACTTGCGGTTGTCAGCATTGGTCTAACCATAACTTGAGACGGTTTTCTTCGTCATCTGATAATCAATCAACCAATTATAGACAGCAACACATCAGTGGCTCGCACTGATGCTTAACTGTTACACAACCACGAAGAAGAAAAGGACAAACCTTGTATAGGAAGAGAGAAGAAAAAAAGTGAATTGTCTCCGGCACTCACAAGATTCCGGTGTGGACCTCCTACCTGGTGACAGACTGACTGACCTTGATTATGCTGATGACAAGGTGTTGCTGTTTCACAACTTTCAAATGACACAAACAACGCTGAACGCAATTTCACATTCTGCTAAGTACTTCGGAATGCGCTTTGCAGCCTCAAGATGCAAAGTGGTTCTGCAACATTGTTGTGAATACGTAGATTCAGTGTTAGATAATGAAATCATGGAGGTTTTTGACTGGTTCGTATACCTTGGAAACTGCATCAGCGATGGCGGCGGAGGTGTAGGGAATGAAATAGAAGTGCGTACCTCCAAGGCTATGGCAGTGTTCGCTAATCTGAGACAGCTATGTCGACAGAGAGGTATTCCTCTGGAACTTAAGGGTCGCGTGTATCAGACAACAGTGAGGGGTGTATTGCTTTACGGTAGCGAAACCTTGCCGCTCATGGTAGAGGACGTCAACCGTCTCCAGGTGTTTGACCAACGATGTCTGCGTTCGATCGCTCGTATTGGGTGTCACCCGATAACCCTAAGTTATACAACAGCGTGATGAATAAGCCTTGATAACGGTGACCCGCCATTACAAAACTGCATTTCTAATTCTGTAATAACGGCAATTTTTAGGAAATTTTATGAAACTAAGGTGAACTCGAATAAAGACAGTAGGCTGATATTGCACGATTTATGTCCGGACAAATATCGCTGCATCTTTACGAGTGCATACTACAGACCATTTATATATCAGTGAGAAAACGAACAAGATACCAGAGAAAGTCAATTGTCAGAGCGCACAATCATTGTCACTACCACGGTAGTGATAACCCTACAAACAGTTGTTTCTGAAGACGCAACACAGGTTT
>LUCH01001347.1:22820-109358 GCA_013368495.1 Paragonimus heterotremus
AAACCTGTGTTGCGTCTTCAGAAACAACTGTTTGTAGGGTTATCACTACCGTGGTAGTGACAATGATTGTGCGCTCTGACAATTGACTTTCTCTGGTATCTTGTTCGTTTTCTCACTGATATATAAATGGTCTGTAGTATGCACTCGTAAAGATGCAGCGATATTTGTCCGGACATAAATCGTGCAATATCAGCCTACTGTCTTCTTTATTCAATTTCTTGACGGGAAAAGAATGTTTTAAGTTGAATTTCATATTAGCTACTTCAGGATCGCCTTTATTGTACTTCAGGAGGGAAGCACATTCATAATGTTGCTAGCCACATAACCTGTTAAATAACTTGATTATACATAGTATGCGTCTTAAATAATTTTCTCAACACTACACAATAGAGCAATTATGTTTCACCACAAAATTGGATTAAAAATCCCGTATTTTGATATCGACACCAAATTAGCCACGTCAGGTGGTATCACTGGCTCTGCCGATCGTCCACTCGAGCTGTCTATCGGCCAGTTCGACCACTAGCATGCGAGCCAATAGCGTTTTTAGAACTGTCCATTCCTGCATGACTGGAGCGTATCCGTATTGTGATTTCTGTGGCGATAGTTCCAGTTCTGCTCATGAGATTTAGGTTGCTTCTCTTGTGTACAGCAAATGCACACATTGTACAGCACGTGACGACATATGCCATTTTTATAACCTGGAGACCGCACTTGACACTTACGGTCTCGCAAGAACAGTCAACGTACGTGTTCGTCGACAGTATCATTCGGGATGGACGCGTGATGCAATAATTGCGGGTGTACGACTGCCTATCGTTGCATTAGGGATGTGGCTTGGACAACTTCCGGAACGCTGAGCTGGCAATTATCCGGTCAGTTCAAAACAGTCATAGCGGTCGACGAACAGGTTCGCCATGAGTGAACCGGTAATGAACTCGTCTTGTGAACCATTAGTCAACAGTCTAGACAGTGGTTGTCAAAGCTGTCTCACGGTCCAGAAGACGTTAATTCTATTATCCGAATCAGAAATATAAGGCTCTGTCAGCCTGTCTGTAATACGCTACAGTCACATCGTAAAGCATTGCACGCTTGCTGTTATTTAGCCGTGTCCCCCTCAGAAATGGTCTTGTAAGTGTAAACGTGTTTATGTGTCTGCTTCCTGCAACCTCAATGATCGATTGCGGCCTTCAGAATGCACGGAATGTATTGGTGTTAGGCTGCTTGATCCACTGACCCAAAACCCATCTCCTAACCTCCCTGTTGCCTTCTCGTTTTTCCTACCATATTTGTACGATTGAATGTTAACTGCAACGAACAAACGGCTGAACACATTTGACCTCCTTGACCTCGAGGAGCCACGTTTTGCGGTCGTTGAATAAAACTGTTATACTTGTGATCCAAACAGTGGGACCCCTAAAGTTATGCAACATACTGCATTCAGTAACACTTATACGAGCCAGTTGCTAAAAGAATTACATATGGAATTATTGATCGATGACAGCAGACGGAACTCACGTAAAGTTTTGACTGTATGGCATGTACCAGTTTGGGTAGACAATCTGGAACTAGGTCTTCGCCAAATAACTTTGCCAGTTCATTCAATCGATAGCCCAATTCAAGCAGATGAAATAGAACGGTAACCGGATCGGAAGCCACCTCCTCGATCAAAGAACTTAGACCGGAAGTTAGGTTTACCAATTCACGTTCAATCGGACTGTAGTGTAAGTGATCGAGCAAAGCTATTAACATTTTTGGTAATAATACCAAGTGTTCACTGATTGCTTCACATGCTCGGAAATTCTTGTCTAATATTTGTGATTCCAAAGCCATCAGATCTTGTATAATCATTTCTACAGTCCCTCTGATATCAGCAAGAATATCTTGCGCCTCTGGCGTGATTTTATTCGAATTATACACTAGATCACGCACAGTACCGTGGCGCAAAGGGTCGTAATGTGCATGTCTTGGAGTGACCTCATTTGCATCTACAGGTAGAGCAGAATAGAGATGTGATGAGCGAGTTTTGAATGGTACCACTTTGGGACTATTAGTTGTGTACAGACGATGAAACATTTCTGTTTGGTCATTGTTCGCTTCACCTCGTACAAACACAGCCTGTTTATCAAAGTACAGAGTAGCTGCACTTGTCCTTTGAGAACCTTGACCCTCGATCTGTGTGATCGTGTTTGGATTGCTAAAGTTTTGACAAACCTGTGGCACATTTTCTTTATTCCGATGAAATCCCCATTCTGGTCTTTTGTGTTTGGACAAGTATGGAGTTTGCCATCCATGTGGTGCGAGTTCACGGTTATTGTTGGGCGGTTTATAGTGATGTTTGATTTTCCGATTAGGTGAAGGATACACTCCGCATTGTATGGCTTCCATGGAGCAGTTTTTGTCCGCCATTCGGTGCCTACAAGAATAAGGTGATTGTTCCTTCAAATCGTGCAAAGCATGAGCTGCGAAAGTTAATTTAGTTGGCAGAAAGGCTGAGGTCGAGCACATATTCTGGTTGCTTCTGTCTCGTCGAAAGCCGACTCCCGACAGTCCGCTCATTCTAGACAGGCTACCATGCATCTGATGACGTAGTTGAGCACAGTTTGTCCTCTTGATGTTCGAATGTTGTAAATACGAACTTTTTTTAAACTGAGAGGATTGAGGTGAGGTAGATATCGGTCTATCCTCTAAAATGTTAAGTCTCCTAGAACACACTCTTTCTCTAGACGTATTTGCATGGCGTTGAACAATTATCGGGGCAAGAAAATAACCATCGTCATGATAACTATTGTCACCAAGCCATGACTTATAACGATGACAGGTTTGTTGATCTTCAGTGTGTGGAACAGGTACTTTTAGACAGTGAGAAAACCGGGAATACGTGTGATTACGATGTGTCACACGGGTGTTGAATTGGGAATCTTCGCTACAATATTTATCATATTCATCGTCTTCTTCTTTGGTATTCTTAAAATTTACTTCTGGATCGCAGCAATTGTTTTTATTTAGCATTTCCGTGGATTCCTCTTTGTCGGGAAAGTTGACAAAGTTCGCTACTTCGGCCAGATGATATGTTGATCCACTGCTAACGCTGGACCGTTTGCTGAGGTACACAGTGTTCTCTGATTGTTCCGATTGTTTTTCTTCGAAGAATTCCCAATCAGTGTTCTCATTCGAGTCCATATGAATGATGTCCATTGGCTCAACGGGCAAGAATTGAACAATGTCTGGACTGAGAGATAAATTGTGAGCATACATCGTATCTGCCCCTTTACTGTTGGACACTGACGTCGTTTGAGATGCGGGGTGTGAGTTCGTACTGTCATTCTGTGTCGACGACGAAGAGAGATGATTAGTACCGCCGGAAAGATTCGGAATCATATTATTATTATCTTCGGGGTTACAATGATGATGACATATGCTACAATTTTCAATGAATACTGTTGTTAATGGTCGGGCAGTCGGTGAGGGAAACGTCTGACCGCTGCTAGGAACCACTTCGCACCTGCCCACTGGTGACAAATCGTGGTGGTACGGATAGTTGGATTGTAGCACAGGAATTGTAGAGTTCTGTGTATGCACACAGCCTTTTTGGTACCGAGCATCCGATAGACCGGGCGGCTCACAGATACAGCCACCAGGTGAGGTAATAATCACCAGATCTTGCTCCACTACTGTACAGCAACGATTGCATTTGCATGTGCCCGTGATCGATTTCTCGGCGACTGCAGGATCAGGGATGCTGAAAGTTGCCTCGTTAGTCGGTGAGGTGGAATACTCTTTTTTACCTGATATTCCTCCTGTTTGACCTTCGGGACTGATTAGTTGTGCAAAACCAACGTGGTTTGTTGAAGTAGACACGCTTTTACAAGGCGGTTGTTGCTCTCTAAGAGGGAATTGTAAAGATGATTTTGACAAATTTATCAAACGGGAATCTACCGGATATTGACCTTGCACTGAAGAATGTTCACCAACGGGGTTTTGCAAACATGCAGTTAAGTTTGCTTTTTCTGGCAGTGGCGACGAATGACGCATCTCAGAACCAAAGGCTAAACCAGAGAAATGAGGATATTGAACATGATCCTTTCCACCTTCAAGCATTTCAGTAGTTGACATAGCTCCCTCATTCATTTCAAAGGAAGAAGGAGAAGGTACTTCTCCAACAGGCAAGGAATAGATTGAAGGTTGCAGTATATCTGTGGAGAGACTTTTACAACTAAATCTGGCCGAAGTTTCGTACGGTTTAGATGATCGCACGAAGTCCAGCATCGACATACTTTTCTGGACATGTCCCTCAAAACTAGTTGGGTGAATAATGGTGCTTGAGCCGGTCACAGTGGACATATGGCGCCCGAAAGGGAGTTTCGAAGGAGATGGACTGGATGTTCCCGATGATGACGGGGATTCATGGTGGATCGGTGAGCGCTCGGTAAGAATCCCATGTAGACTGGGACGATCGGATACTTGGAAGGCATGTGCCAAGGCAGGTCTGGCCGGTTCACTTTCGTCTGTTGTTGGGAGTGAACAATCAGCCGTGCCATCATCCCTCGCAGCGTGCGTCACAAAACTAGTTGGGTGAACAATGGTGCTTGAGTCGGCCACGGTGGACATATGTCGCTCGAAAGGGAGTTTCGAAGCAGATGGGCTGGATGTTCCCGATGATGACGGGGATTCATGGTGGATCGGTGAGCGCTCGGTAAGAATCCCACGTAGACTGGGACGATCGGATACTTGGAAGGCATGTGACAAGGCAGGTCTGGCCAGTTTATTTCCATCTGCTTGATGAGGTGGATGGTATGTTGTTGACGGAATCATATTCTCGTTTACTGGAAGTAATTTTCGGGTATTTGGTGATGATGCATTGGATTCTGTTGGGTTATAAATCTTGCCGGTTGAATGTACTGATCTTCCTTGTTGTTTGTAATCCAGTGGTAAAACTTCTTGTTGTTTTCGTTCGGTCGAAATTATTGGTCCACTGTCAGCAAATGCACTTTTCGACAATTCGTTTCTGGTGGATGCTTGTAGACCTTCAGACAAATGTTCGTATGGTGGTTTTGAAATTGGGAATATTTTAGACGGTGACCTTTTGATCACTGGATTTGTTATTGCTTGAGACATATGGTAATGTGGCGGTGAATGCACATTCAATCCTGCAGCTATTTTCCTGAATTTCTGTTTGTCTTCTGACTGGTTAATATTTGGTGTTTTAATATTCTTCCGCGAACATAGTTGATTTTCCATTGTCTGTCTTGCTATAGAATTTAGATTAGCCTTTTGGTATTCATCGGTTATAATTGGGGTAGGATTGCTCCTGTCGGATTGTTGTGCCGTACTGGACAAATGTGAAGAAATCTGTATCTCCTTCTTCTCAGGTGATTTTAATAATTTTGTTACATTAGTCAACATTGGAATATCGTCCTGTTTGTTTTTTGGGGTGTTTGCAGCTTCCTGCTCAATAGATAGGTCGCTCGAGAGGAGACTGTCATCCCAGTCAGGTTGAGACCTTGGCGGTTGATTGATGGATTCGTCTAATAGATCATTAGCTTTTAGAGCATATACCGGTTTATCAGCGCTTAACATTTCGGAAGCAAGAGAAGTGGGTGACTGAGAGACGTCGCGTTTGATTTTCATATCTGTCGATCGAAGTGATCTGCTGAATTCCGCTGTAGGATCTCTCACTTTCCTTTTGAATGCAGAGCTTCTTCGCGTATCTGCGTGCGTCCGATGCATTTCATTCTTTGCCACAATGACGTCGTTTAATACAACAGAATGAAGTGGACTGGATTTCAATTTTGACATCCGTTCTGCCGTAGTCATCTCATCCGACAGACGAAAACTAGCACTATGTTCTGGTGGAGCGTTTCGTTTTCTTTCCATGAGATTATATCTTACTGATGTTTTATCAGATGAAATCTGTGATATACCCCGTTGCGCTCGTACTATAGGGGTTGTCCAAAAATTGCCGTCTGTCTGTAACTGAGCCGATTGGTTATCTGTAACATTAGCCAAATTACTTCGAAGTATATTTCTATCACCAACTGGGGTCAAAGACCTTGAATTTCTAACAGGTTTTGGTGAACATTCACCACTTAGAGTCTGTCGTTCGTGAGTTGCGTATGCCCTTGACATTTTCGGCTCTTTCTGATGGCTCGATCTGGTCGGAGTGCCATTACTTCCGTTGCTGCGATCACTCAAGGACCCGGGACTCATCGTCATCATAGGGTCCACGGAGCTCACATCCGATGACTCATTCGAATAGAACTCTGGATTGTCCACCACAGGTTGTTGTGCACTGTTTGGTTTACCCGCCGATTGATGGGCATCACTGAGTTGATTAGGCGCAGAGATTGGTTGATTTTTAGTCAACTGAATAGCGTTTGCATCGGATCTGTCGGACGGATGCTCTATAACCGACAACGCGGGCAATTCATGTAACGGTAACCGAAGTGAGTCTTGTGTACTTGGTCCTGTTGCATCCTCAAATGATGGCTGCTTGATCAGTTTTTGTTCGGACATGGATTGCTGAAATTCCGTCGTAGTTAAGGCGGACTGCTTGCCAGTTGCTGGCGGCACCAACCGAGAACCGGTGCCAGTATGCGTACGGTAGTATGATTGAGTTGTTCCCGTAGGCTTGTTTTGCTTGTTCTCATCGGACATGGTTTCAGTTGAGATTTTATTACTTAGTTGGTGTCTTGAGAGCAAAGGAACTGTCAAATCAGATTGTTTGGGATTATTTGTTCCACGGATCCGATGCGCATTGGTCGATGGTACACCTGGATAACTGATTGATGAAGACTCTAATTCTTCAACTCTTCTGATGGGAGTCAAGAATTTTTTTGAAAAACTAACAGATTCACGTGAACCAAAGCTTGATGATGCTGTCTCTCCTGGTCGCATAGATAGGGTCAGTGACACTGTTGAAGGAATTCGACTGGTAGGATTATCTGGAGAGCCGATGGGCTCGAGAGATTTATTAGGATTTGTTGTGAGTGAACCGTTTCGTGTGTTCAAATTCATGTTAACTATCGTAGTAGAAGGAGTTTGTAAATCACATGGGGATGATGTGAACGTTTCTTCTTTATCGGTTGTATCAACCTCGGACGATTTCGGTGAAATAATCGGAGTCGTTTTGATGTCTAGAGTTTGGGGCCTAAATGTAGACTCTGATAAGAGTAAAGTTGACGATGGAGCTCCAATGGATAAGTTAGTTGCAGGTTCAGAATGCTCAGGTGTATACAGTCTAGAATCTGGTCGTGTTGCAGAGTTATCTGTATTGATCAGTGAGTCCTCTATTTCAGTCGGGACTTGCTTTTGTGTTCGCGATTTCACGAATGTCTTCGAATCAGGACTGGACATTAGCGGGGAACTAGCACCGTAGGTCCGATGGCCGTCGGCCGACGGTACTCCCGGATAATCCAGTGAGGAAGTGTCCACCTCTTCTACGGAGCCTGGATATATTGTTCCGGGTGGCGCCTTTTTAGAGGACATCATTTTAGCTGAGCTTGGTTTCTCAGGTGACTTTGTTTTTGACGTGGATGGCCATGTCAGACTGGTTAGTTTGTTTTTGTCCACTGATTGATTTGGTGATTGGCGTGCCATTTCAAGTGGTTTCGATGTCGTTTGTGGAATCGTGGAATCAAAAACTTCATCCGAATCCACTTTTGATGGTCCAGCAGAATAGGCTGGCTCGTTTGATGGTGGTTGTGCATTTGTGTCCTCCTCATCAGCCAAAGGCTCTGACCCTGCGTTAGAGAGTTTGGGAGAGGTTGATGGGATGACCGCATTTGGGGTTGCATCTTTACTCAATAATTGTAGTGGAGATGGTGGCTTGACTACGGACGAGTTTGCTGACGGACCATTCGCTGAAAAGTTTCCTGAAGGTTCAGAATTATCAGGTGTTCTCTGTCTTGAGTCCGGATGCGTAATGGAATTTTCTGTTGGTATTAGTGAGGTATCACTCTCAGTTGGTGATGGCTTACGCTGGTTCAATTTTTTAGGTGTTTTTGAAACAGGACTCGAAATCAATGGGGAACTGGCACCGTGAATTCTATGAGCATCAGCCGATGGGACCCCAGGGTAATCGAGAGTGGACACATCGTACTCCTCTACAGTTCGTGAATGCGGTGATCTAGACTGAAACGTATGAGTTGGTTCAGACGGTTTGTGTGCATCCTTAATAATGACATCTGGATCAACCGGTGGAATATCCTGAGGTAGGGGCCCTTGTGGAGCTGTCAATCTATCGGTGTCAGTTACCTCCGTGGTCTGAGTATCCTGCGGTGAATGCAGTCGGGATAATTTTGATGGTTGTAATTTCACAGGAACCGATCCAGCAGATGTATCTGATGGATCCGTTGGTTTGCCTTTTGGTTGGTGTGCATCCATGTATGTGATCTCAGAATAAGGACTAGGAGGTTCAGTTGAAGAAGACTGAAGAGCAGTGACTTTAGCCTCCATGGGGTTCATGTTAGCTGATATTCGAGCGATGTCAGAGGTTAGTTGTTCCGGCGGTTGACGCATTCGAGGTATATTGAGGGAATTGGGTAGTACAATTGAACCCCAGTGATATAGCGGTGGTGCACTAAAGACAGCAGCAACTGCGTGTTGAACCAAATCTCTGTAATCGTCTTTTGAAGAAACATGCAATGAAGACATTGATTCATGGACCAGAAGAGACAGAGATTGAGGTTTTCGTCCAAAGTTAGTTTGGAACACTGGTTCACCGCTCGTTTCCACCGTTCGAGTGGATCGAACGGACTTGTCCGTTGTTCGCCTACTTGGTGCGCTTTGAATCGACTGCGCCGAAGCGGTAGTGAATTCGCTTGACCTGTGTGTCAGTTGTTTGGTCGATTTTGGACTCATGTTTGGTGTCGGATTGAGTTCGATTGGTCGTGAAGGAGGCTTGTTTGTGTTAATTTCATTAATACATTTGACTGGGTGTTCTTCTACCGGACTGCTAGGAAATAGTTTCGTATGTGTGGTGGATAAACCTGGTTTTGGCAGTACTTCCTTGTCGGTAATTCGCATGAAAGATCCAACTAATTGTTCTCTTGCTTGTATTTTTGCCGGACTGACAGGTCTTACCACTTTACATGGGCTTTTCTGTGCTCTTATCGGTTTTTTGCTGAACTGTGCGAATTTGGATGAACACGAACTTGGAGCTGCCAATTTTCCACAAAACCATTGTCTGTGGGTTGTTTCTGTCATTTTGACGGAATACCCTTGCTCCATTTTGTACGCCGACACAAGTTTATTTGATATCACTTTATAAGATAGACACTGTCCCTCGAATTCATCCACAGGCCGAGTTTCACTTTCACAAGTGGGGATTGATTGTAATTTAGTCGAATCTGGTGTTGTAAGGTAACCATTGAGCTCAGCACTGGATGCAAATGGATAAAACACTTCATAGGTGGACGGAACTCCAATATCGGGATAAGGATCCGGCTGTCCTCTTACACTTCTTCTCTGATCGTTTACCATGACAGTTTGTGCAGACGCTAAGGTTGGATTGTAGATATAGGTCACGGCGTATGGGCGGCGTGACCCAGTGCTCAATTTTCGTGAACCTGATGGGTATTTTACCGGCAGACTTTGTGAACGTGAAGAGTGTGGTGGTTTTGACTGTATTGTGAATACTGACGGTTCCGAGTCTGGTCGGTTTAGACGTTGGTGTAATAAAGAATCACAGGTTTTGACTGTCGAGAGTGACTGCCTGCACGCTATTGAGAACCATGGTGGTATACAAGTATCCATTACTGGATACTCGGGTTGCCTATCACCGCACGAGCTTCTTTTGCAAAAATGATAATCTATTTCGGTCCTTGGCAGACAAAAGGACGATGCATCATGCTCGGATGGTTTTCTTTTCCGATCCAGCGACCTGCTTCTGTTACATTCTGCCTTGCAAAATCGATTGGCTTCCGGTGACGGCGAGCTTCTGCATGTCGTATTAGCAGTGCAGCTGAAATCACTTTCTCTCCCATAACCACTTGCAATCTGTTCTGGATACAACGGCCACAAATCTGAATTCAGAACGGGAGCACAGTATGAATGGTTGAATTCATCAGCTCTTTTCACACCAACTTCATTAGTGACAGGTTCTTCTCTAACGAAGTGAGTCTCATAGAATTGTTCGTGATTCATGACTGGGTGTTGCATTTGGTCAGCACGTTTTTGACGGATATGCTCAAAATGCAGCTGGCGTTCATAGACAGACATGCGATAAGCTTCTGTAAACAAAGGTCCGTCTGGAGCATGACCTAAGTCGGGTTGACTCATACTGCTACCCAGTCTTTTTCTGTCTGATTTAGTGTGGGTGGGGCGACATGGGCAGCAGTTAAAACCTGTGGCTGAATACGTTCTGGTAAACCTCAAGTGGCTTCCTGTTTTTGGTGGAGAAGGCACACCAGAAAATGGATTGGATCCATGAAAGTTGGGATCCATTTTAGATGATTCGTAACGTCGAATAAACTGTTCGCTGTAAGAACCATTCTCAGCCATTTTGGCAGAAACTTTTCCCGTATTCTAACATCGAACAAATCACATTCCAACCGTTTTCCTTTTGTGAAGAAGCATTAGTGAAAAATGACTGTCAATCGATCGTTAGTTTTTGAATGCGCCGCCACAGCGTAGGCGAGCGAGGACTGGTCACGTGATATCAGTGAAAGTGCACGCTTTGCGATTGTTTGTTAAAATACGCTTAACGGACCTATCCGGTGTCATAAGTAACTAGTAATACATTTAGTTTTGTTGACAAAACGATTTAGCAAACTATTGAAGCTGAAACGTCAAAGTCGTTTGTTTATCGATGCAAAGAGCTGATTTTGTTTGGCTTCTGAACGGAATTATTTAACACAAAATTCATCGCGAGAATACGTGGACAGGTCAGTACACGAACTTTCACAGTTTTGTACCTTTAAAACAGAAGAGCAATCTAGTGCGTTGCCTGACTGATAAAGCATATAAAATTTGTTCATCGGACACGTTAGAAAGTGAACTCGAATTCACAAAGAACGTACTTCATGATAACGGCTATCCGGAACGATTTATCGCCAGAAATATGATCAGAATATCACCTAAACCTGAAGTGCATGACGTAAGAATGAAGCCTGTGTTTATCCGAGTACCGTTCAAAGGTGACAATGCCGCAGAATGGCTGACAAATAGGCCCAACCAGACAATTAGCAGGACCTATGCTACAGCTGAACTCCGTATTCAATTCTCAACATCCCCAATTCTCAGGTTTTATAACAAAGATAGACTGACACTTCAGACCTCATCTATGTGTATTTACTCATTCACTTGTTCCTGTGGAGCACGTTACATTGGTCGAACGTCAAGACAAATTTCGAAACGAATCTAAGAACACCATCCACGGTGGCTGGGACACGGGGAATCACCATCGGTAAATAGTGGTATTCTCGCTCATTCTGGTTGATATCCGTCACCAGATGAACACTGATCAAGCCTTCAAAGTGGTATATCGCGTGCCAGGCAGCCCATCAAAAGCGATCAGAATCAGAACACTTTGTACTGCCGAGGCGATTGGAATCAGGCTGCTTGACCCGGTATTATGTCATCCAAAGCGGTTTGTTCAGGCGCTGCACCTACCATGGTCACAAATCCACCGGTTCGATGGCCAACCTGCGCGGTCAAACCAATGGACAAGCGTGACGTAACCGACCAATCAAGTCATCGCCAATTTACTGACCAGTGACCTAGTTTCTCTGTAATAGGTTCGATCGATATCTCGATCTAACTCTATTAAATCCTTATATAATTGTACCGGCCTGAAGATGAATTATGTCTTTATCCTCATTATCGTAATGGGCATATTTGAAACGATTCCGAACAAGTTCCTGTTGTGGTAATTAATATTCATTACGGAATAGCTTTATTGTTGTTTGAGTGCATGTATAATTACGCTGTACACACTTTTGACCACATCACAGTTGGAAAGGAACTAGCTTTGGACACGAGCTAAGTACATATTCGATTACTGTTGTGTATTTCAAGATGTTATGTTTGTTCATTTAACAGGAGAAGCACTAATAACAGCACACCGTCCTGGTCATTTCGGTGAATTTTCAGCCACGGGACGTGGTGGCTATAAGAGACAATTATAAGCAACAAGGCTGGTAAATTACTGATGTATAAAAATATAGCTTATAATGATAACATGATGATGTCAGCAGTTGATTAACTATTCTCTCAGATGACCGGAAGATTTGTCTGCTTTAAAGACAACATGTGAGGTGAGAATTAACTGACGCCCTATGAGTGAAGGTGCACACAAACGAAATTTTAAAATTTTACAAAATGTTGCCATGACATATGCATTCGGTGAACCGAACTGGACTGAGGTGACTGGTAGCAAGTTTCTCATTTTGTGATCATATGGAGTTAGTGCTTAACACAAATTCCATTCCAAGCCACTCGTTTGAGTTTCTTTGACAATGAAGTCAACAATTGAAATCATCACCCCTAGAAGATTAAGCAAGCATTCAGTAAACACATGTTGTAGGCGCCTCAACAAAGTGATCAGACCGCCCAACATTTTCTGGCAACTTTGTTACAAGGTGTCGCAAAACGTGCATTTTGGGTGCCCGTCCACACCATAAAAGTGGGATAATTTAATGATTGTTCAGTTCTAACGCAATAGAAAATGATCGCTGTTATTCTATAGGACCCATTTGACAGGTGTTTCGTCTATTGCTTTTTTCTTGCTGTAATACACTTCTTCGGCGTGTCCCATGTGAACCATGACTGATTAAGTTCAGATTATTCCATGGTGCTTTTAAGTTATCCTTCATGTACGCCAAGAAGCTTACAGAACCTAGCACCTTTGTGTAAGTGTCGGTTAAATATGCTCCAGAAATTCTTGATTGGATTTAAACCGTGACTAAAAGCCTGTCGTTCTAAAACTTGAAATGTGCGAAAGAGTCATGTTCTCGTGGCCCAGGATATGTGACCTTACAGTTGTATGGCGGAGAGAGGATTATCACTGTAAACCAAAGAAATGCCTTATGTTTTCCGACCATTCTAACAATTAGTGGAATATACCCACTGCTACTAGAATCGGTAGTCCTGGCGACCACGAGACCATAACCACTGAGCCATGTGACGTGTTGCAAAAGATAAAAAGCATCTTGACAAGAAATTTCCCAGTTATGATCAAAGTTTGAATCATATTCATAGGTATCGTAAATTCTACTGATGAACGTCCAGCGATGGACGAATAGTCAACGAAAACGAATATCCTAGCCAAAGTAAATCGCTGGACATGTGTTGCTAATAACACAGACATTAGGACTGACAAAAATTAACAAACCTTAACTTAAAATTAATCAAACCTCCGACTAGCCATCAGTAATTTAAAATGTCGCCTAACAGTCCTAATGAGATCGGAGATTTCGACCAATCTCTGAAGTGCTGATCGCGGGGTTAACGATTGAAGTTAACTGGACAATTCCCGTGTCTCCTTCTGAGACGATCGGGCAATCAGAGCATTACTTATAAGCGAAAGTTGTTGAACGTTCAGATGTGATAATTCAGGCGTACCTAATGTGAGGTCAGTGGTGCAGTGGTGAACATGATTGCCTCATGAATGCGTGGCCGGAGTTCAGATTCCGGCCGTTGCACTACTGACGAGCTCTAACAAGAGCGAAACTCAAGTCAAGTGGTTCGTTTCGGAAGAGACTGCCTGGAAAGTCTATCTGAATGCGAAGACTGTGACCAGATGTGATGTTCAATTTAAGAAATGCCTCAACTTGTTTACGTTTGCAGGGCAAAACACAATAATCAGTAGCAGTAGGCCATCAAGGGTCGAAATGCGCAAAGGCAGACGCGAGTAGAGAAAAACGGGCGGGCGAAGTGCAATAGAATCACCCTGGAGGTGTGACTAAATACTTGATTTTCCAGCCGATCCACTGGCTGACGACTCCGTTCAGATGACCAGCAGGTTCACAGCGATTAGGTAGTACGTTGAGTAAGGGACAGCGACGAGCGTGCAGTCACATAAGTAAAATCCGACAACTATGGGGATAAACTGAGCGACTTATCGTTTCTCATACGGACGTGAGATGACACTGACGAGCAGTTAGTTACACAGGCTCACGAGAAGGAGCGGGTCAGTGTCAAACGAAGGGAATTTGAATGAAACAATGAAAAAAAGCAATTCATGTGATGTTCTCCGGAGTAACATTTCGTACATTCTGATCACATATGGACATGTAACTAATTTTAGGCGAGTCGAAATTCCACAATGCGGAAGTCATGGCTCAAGGGATTAAACTGACCAAAAATGAAAATCAAAATTGTGGGAATGCCGACTACCAGGGTGGCCGTAATGTCAACACAGATTTTTTTGAACACACAGGGGGAGATTGTGACGTTTAATATCCAAAACCTCAGCAAACTGGAGTATGCGTTTCCGGTTGCTCCGGAAGATCACTAAGAGCGCGTCAGGAACTCTTACTCTGTGTCCTGTTTGTATCATATGCTTTGCAACCGAAGATGCTGGAAGGGAAGGGAAGTTGGAGGAATATGAAAGTCCTGCAGACATCGTGGCTCTGCTTCCGTTGATCTTCACGGCGATATAGATAAGGGCATTAATACATAAATAAGGTTGTATACGGAAGTAAAACAAAGACGAAATTCATGAAGAGTCAACAACCTTACGAATGAAGTCTCGCCACTGATAACGATACACTGCGGTAACCGATTTTTTCCAACCAGCAGTGTGGATAGTCGCGCACTATTCAACCTGACAGACGGCATCTACGACCACACCAAACAAGGCGAGCAAAGCTTTACTACTTTTCCCGGTTGTTTTATGTCTTTTCCAATCACTGGACTCTGCAGTCAATAGTGTGCGGTAAGACAGAATCTATGCTAGCACTCAGATTATGTGACTCAACCAACGCAGACCGCATATTTTAAGTAACTCAGTTATCGGCCGCGAACTGGCATAGTTTCTGAATACGCATTGGCAGACTGTCACTTTGTTCACACGATCCAGCTGTTTGATTTAAGTCATCTCTCAGAGGCAGCGGGTGTTGGATACTCGTCGACTAAAACTGGGAGCACACAGTGTGAACCTTCCTTTCAATCAGTAAACGGATGTCGCTGCGACGCCGTAAATAAGAAAAATTGCGAGTGCACCATGTGTCTTCGGAATCCTCATAGATGCCCATGCAACAATACTACAAGCTGACGAGATTGCATCCCGCAGATAAACGAAGCAGTCAACGTTGTCGAGCTGTTTGCCTAGGATAGCTAAAATGTGGTCAATACCCAACTCATTCCTCTAATGACACTACATTTTACAAATACAAATGACAAAGGCCAGCCATATTCGTCGACACACATGCCATGTTCCAGTGACAAATGTTCACCTGAGACGCTTGTTATCTCACTGTTTGGTACTCAGGTCACAGGGGTGTGGTACTTCTAAGATTGAAAACCTAAATGTCACTCTGAATGACACTTTGTCTGTTCATAACTTTTTGAAACTTCGCTCGCTATTATTTGAACAAATATTTCTGTAACTGTTAGACAATGTTTTCTTTTTTTTTCATGGAAGAAAGCCGTACGCCTCAACTTTAATATCGTAAATGGTGCTTCGGCGTGGATGCAAAATCGTTCTTTTGATTGATACCTAATTTACCCGCTATACTCGGTGAATGCTAATGACTACTGCATTCCGCATACTAAAATCGAGGACAGTAGTCAAAGTATCGTACCGACAGCTATGTTTATTCGATACTTGCTGTATACTTCAGGTGGCTCCACGGCCATTGCCACCGCCATCGATCAATTTGGAGTGAGTATAGTATTCACCACGGCGGCCTCAGCCTCATTAGTAGAGTGGACTCCAGTTAACGATGGAACTTATGCCGTCCGCTTGATAGGCTACACAGAGGACAGTTTTAGATACTAAATTTTCGGAAAATTTTCCATCGTGCCTGCTTATGGTTTAAATGACGGAAGTGACGTCGGTGTCAAGAACGCCTTTTAGTTTAGGTGACAAATTTGGGATGACATCACATCGATCAGTTAACGGCGGATGGCTGTTGCTACTGTGTGCTGAACATAAGCTATTTTTAGTCATTGCTGGTTTTAGACATCGTGCGCATCAGTGTTTTTTTTGGTACCCTTCTCTTCCGAATCAGACTTAATCTCAGAACAGACCACTTAGCTGCTAGTTATAAGTGACGGGTCTCCATTTAAAACCGTGGTTCTTATTGGGGAACATACTTGGATTCGGATCATGCGTTGCTACGTTGACGTTTGGTGTTTACGCTTGCTGAGTACTGGTCCCATCGAAAACAACGGTTAACTGTTAAGAAACTGACTATATCGTCAGTAAAGTGTGAGTACCAAACTAGCCTAGAAACAAAGCTTAACAGTTCACACCCCGAAGCTCTCGACAGCAGGTACAGTAGCACGCAACACAGGGGTACATGGGTTGAACAAATAATGGGTCTCGGAGAAATCCCTAGAGTTGTTAGGAGCTAGACAGAACATTCTTCATTACAATTCGGATTACACATTCAGGGGAGATATCCAGGGGAAGGTGAGGTGTAGCCTGATACTCAAACATGAGGCTTGGCTAATGCAAAAAGTCAGAGAAATGAAAGTCGCTTTTTGTTGTAAGCCATCGAGAGGATACGCTGGTTCGTTCTCAATATAGTAGTGCGCTTGAGAGAAATCGAACTCTCCTTCTTGTCTTCATTAACACGAAAATCTCGGTCCCGAAAATATTGCAACTGTCCTGTGATTTGCTCCCAAGACAAGCCAAAAGACGCGTGCAGAGAAACCGCCTTGTTCCTCCACAAAACGTTTACGACAAAGGCGAAAAATTACAAAGCATTTATAAAGGATGTATTGAACAAAAAACATTTCCGTAACCCCAAATAGAACAGTTACCGAAAGAAATAGTTAGGGTTACTAATGAGCATAGCGGAATAAAAAGTCGAATGGGTAAAAAACCAACCAAGTTCACCTCTCGACCTCCCTGAACAGTTCCGCTAAGTAGGATTGAGTCAATCGTTTTTTCCTCTGGAGGACGGAGGCGGTTTTGGGCAGGAAAAGAATGGACGTCTCAACATTTTTGCTTTAGGATCACTGATAGATTCTGCAGGTCTATCCGTGCCATTAATCTAAGACAATCATCTGTCGGTGAAGCTATCAGTGAAGCGGATGTTATACTCATCCATACTACATCTAGAAGATTACTGCGGTGGGTCAGTTCAGCTGACTCCCCGCTTCTGTTATGTTGCCACCACAAACTTACAATATAGCGCCCTGGCCGGTAGGTTTAGAACCATCCACTATAACTGAGGTCCACGGTTGTATTCCAGCCGTCAAACTTAATGGAGTTGTTGCTCCAAATGATCTCGTGCCGGCACTTTTCAAAAAAGGTGGGAAGACGTTAGTAAAGGCCTCGACTCAGTTGTTTCCACTTGAATGGACGACGGTGAAAATATCCTCTGCTGGGGTCAGTCGACGAAAATTTCATATCTAAGGAAAGAGTTCGGGACTCCTGCGGAAGCTACAGGGGAATTAGCTAGACTTCAGTTATTACTAGTGTAGTGAGGAAGAGGGATCGTACTATATTACTCAAACCACTACTATTTAGTAGTGGGGAAAAGCATATATTTCGAGACTGAAATAGCCGCAAGAAAAATATAAGAAGGAACGTCGAAGTGCAGCATCACGTTTATTGGTTCTTGGTACGTAAAGGATTAAGCATTGGCGTCTGTTGTCCAGTACTGTACATACCGCACACATTATACTTCGTCGACTCAGTGCAGCTCTGGAGGCACACATTAGGGAAGAACAGGCGGTGTTTCGTCATGTACGAAGATGTATTGCTCACATCTTCACTCTTCGTCAAATAATGGAGCAGGGTCATATGTGCTGCAAACCAACAATTGCCATATTTCTCGACTATGAAAGTGCTTTCGGTTCGACGTATCGATCTACACTTCTAGAGTCGCTTAAACGCAGAGGGGGTGTGTCGACCAAATATGTGAATGCAATGTCGGCGTTTTATTCCCATACTTCTACTCAGATCAGTGTTTACGGTGAACTGTCTGACAGTTTCACTACCAGGAGCGGCGTTCGTCAACGCTGTCCACTTTTACCACTTTTGTCTAATTTTGTCATAGACGAAATAATGGAGGACTGTCTGCGACCCTCACAAAATACCCGTGTGGACCTCCTGCCTGTTGGAAGACTGACTGATCTTGAATATGTTGAAGACAAGATGTTACTATTTGACAAGTTTCCAAGCAGCACAAAACCGTTAGAAACTATTTTATACCGTGCTAAATATTTCGGAATGTGCTTTGTACCTTCAAAATGGAAAGTGCTTCTGTCAGATTGTTATGGTTACGTAGACATGGTGTTGGATGATGTAGTTATGAGGGCGGATGAGTGGTTTGTGCACCGATGAATGTGGATAAACAGCAGCGGAAATAACGGGAATGAAATAAAATCTCGTATGTGTAAGGTTAGAGTGATTTGCGTTGCTTCAGGACAACCCTGGTGATAAATAGGAATTTCCGTGTAACTGAAGAGTCGCGTATTTAAGGGGACACTGATGGTTGTACTATTCTACGGCAGAGAAACTTGACCGCTCACAATAGAAGACATGAAGCGTCTTCATATATCTGACAATCGATTTCTGCGTTCGACCACTCGTATCAAGTGACATCATTGAGTACACAACGAGGAGGTTAGGAAGGGGGTATTTGGTTATGATTCCCTAGTGAGTTTCTCTGTTCAGTCTTCAGATTTACACAAACTTAAACGATTTGGCCATGTACTAAGGATACGAGGTAATGGTGTGCCACACCAAGCAATCTGTACTGATGCTGTGGCCGACTGGCGAATGATGCGAGTTGGACAGATAATGAGCTTGTGTAAATAGATGAAGTCGTTCACTTACGCATTGGCCAGTGTGGGTCGGGTCCGTCTCCCAGGCGAGGGACTTCGCTTCTCACAGGTGAAATGGCGGCTAGTCGAGTTCAGTGGCGTGAATGTTGTCGCTGTTTATCTGAGTTGTCTGTGACGTGAGTGCATTCAATGACGCGGGGCAGTGGAAGCCGTAAGGAGCTGTCTTGTTGATGACGCCTTACTTTCACTTATTGCTAAGTTGATTGTTTGGAAGAGCTGTTTACCTTGATGTTGAACAGTTGAGTACAGATGTGGCTACTTTTTGTAGTTACGTATCGTCTATTTCTTTAGCCTTGGTTAAGGCTTGTTTTTCCCCTCGTGATTGCTCGTCAGTTAAGTATCAGTGAGAACCGCTAACGTATTGTTGACTCTGAGGATGATGACTGGATGGTGTAGAGAGAATCAGTATTTTGAGTTACCTCTTCGTGACTACGACATTGAAGTATCCCAGGGCATTATATTTTAATCTGAGTTGATATAAGGCCAGAAAAATACCGTTTGTGTGATGATTAAGCATGCATCCTCAAACCGACCCAAACTGTGAGCATCCGTTTTGACAGGGCGAGTAGGGTTACAGGTAAAGCGTAGCAGACTGAAAGCGAGTTCATTCACGTTACCTTAAACGATGCACAGGCGCAGATGGTTGAGCCAGGTATTGATACCCATTCACATTCCCCCACATCCACTCATCGGCTGAGCATTTTTCATGCCGGGGTACTTAGCGGCAAAGGATGCGTGGCGAAGTTTAAACTCCTTTAAATTCAGTGCTTACTATTGTTAAGCCTTCGCATTCTGAACATGTGACTCCGTTCAGTTAACAAGCTTCATGATTGTGGACGAAAACCGTGGTCTGAGAAGCCATTGGCTGAACACCCGATCAGTTAAGTGGATTTATCTATTCATTTCATTGGAAAAATTATATGGCTTCGGAAACTGTAGGTCATGATCTAGAAATAGGAGATACAACCTTTCCAAAAGTTATTCGTCTTTGGTCTTTGCACGTAATCCCAACAAAAATGAATCGGAATTCCGTGTTTAGGAAAATAACAAACCGGACCTAATTGATTAAGAGAAACTTATTTGATTCTAACGTGTTCTGGGACCAACAGCAATAACCAGTGCCTGTACAGGACGGATAAGCATGAATACAGAGAACCTACCGAAGTTTAACTCTTGAAAAACCGAATTGCTTTCCCGAAGAGAAGTTTGGCTCGTTTCAAACAGTTGACTCTGCTACGATTGCAAACAATATCAATCGAGCGAATGGTTAGATAAAAACCTGTTCGGAAAACCATAGAGCCCGCGTTATGCAAAGCATTGCAAACTCGAACGGAATGAAGCCGAGTTCGGACCGACACTTCTCGTAAAAAGCGGACCGGTAAGCAAACGTAGAAAACATACATGAAGAAAGGTATAGATTAACGTTGGGATCTATTGAAAAATTAAAATGTCTTAGGCCGCCATGATAACATGCTTAACTGGAGCTACTTGCTTTGAGGTCATGAAATGGCATAACGAGTATGGTCGGAAAATGTAACAACGGGGCAAATTTGCTCACGTGCAACAAAGTGCAGCTAAAACACAAGCATAAAATCGGTACACATATGTATGATTACGACTTTTGCCAACTTGGTTTACTGCGATATTCATTTTTCGTTACTGTACAAGGCACAGAAGTGCTATGTCTAGTCGGATATCTGCTAGGACGCGTGCTGACATGGTTGGGATTTTTTATGGGAAAGCGGGGGTTGGCGAGGAGAGAGCTAATTACAGAACGACTTACAATTGTTCGAACGTCTATTTGATGAGCTATACATGGAGACAACAAGGTGCCACGCATCTCGACTGAAGAAGGAATCAACGTATTACTGGAATGGTCAGCAGATAATTTAATTGTAACCGTAGACACTGCCTAGAATGGTTTACTCAAAAGAGACTTAACGCTCACTGTTGTAAATAGACACCTTCATTATCGCCTGACAATCGCAAAGAGGCTGCATCCTGTACCGTCTGGCGTGAACATCCCAATGAAAAAATAAATGGGAGTGTTACTGATAAATGAAAAAGGGATTTCAGTTGATAAAACCTGAACTTCACTCACGACCGAAACGTTACACTCACGTCTTCTTCTCGTTAGAGCTTGTCAAAAGTACGTATCATTGGAAGTAACAAGACAGTTACTTTGTTTCCTCTCGAGGTGATCGGGTAGTTTGAGCATTATCCACAAGCACATGTGATTGATCACTTGAATATCACAAGTCGACCATGTTCAACATATGATCAGTGACTCAGTTGTCAACACGATTTCCTCATGAAAGCGTGATCGGAATTCAAATCTTGATGATGGCAAAAATATACAGTACTGAGGAGCTTTGATGAGGGCGAAACCCGAGTTTACTGCTTCTCTTTAAAACGGGCTGGCTGAAAAGTCTACGGGGATGCGAAAGCTGCAATCATCCGAGAGTGTTTTGTTTTCCGACTCATAGATTGTAACCAGCAACGGAGCACCATCTATTGGTTTAACTAAACCAGGTTCAACCTGTTCTACCCTGTACCATGGAACTTTCTTTAAATGACGCAAAGGTGTGTATAACCATTAACTGTCGGCGGTACAGTGTTCACTTGATCGGTGCAGCGATGAAAGTCCGAATGGTGCATCATGCGCGCAGAAAAGGCTCACCAAATAGTCAGTATTGCGTGTAGTGGCTGATGGCATGATGATAGGCCACCTAAAAGCATATGCCATCATAAACAGTATTGCAGTAGGTTGTCATGATACGCCTTGTCATACAGCTTTGGAACAGGAGTTGCAGTAAACGGAAATTCCGACGGTGAGCCCAGTCAAACTGGTAGTGATGACAATGGGGAAGAAGCGGTTGCTGCGGAATCTTTATTTAGTGTTGGCGGAGAACGCGCTGCTTGGCGAACGTCCGCATAAACAAGTTGACAGAATTTCATTAGATTCACTAGCACTAAATCGTCACATGCGGCTTAAAATTCTGTAGGAATGCGATTGATAATCAGAATATGTGAAACTGATTTGTTTGATTTGATGTACGCCTATACCACTGCTTCTTCAGGGCAGACACATGCTTGAATAAGTACATTCACATACTTGGTGGGTTGGTGTTTGTGAGCCGTCTCCTAAATTGGTGACTCAATGAGCTTATATTTACCGGAGTACTTGGAAGTTTGGATAGACCAGTAGCAGCATGCGGTCGCGGCTGTTCGTTTACAGTCCTTAAATATGTACGTAAATCAGAACTGAAGAAATTGAGAAACCTGTTAACAACCGTTATTAGTGATCGTGTTCCGTTGATCTAACTACAAAGGACAACAGTAAGGCTTCGCTATTCGGCGCATTGGTCAGCAATAACCTTTTGGCAGTCCACAGAGCCGAAGTAATTCTAGGGGTTTGGAATTTGAACTACTCTGATTTACCTGCTCTAGGTTTACACTAACGCTTTACCGACACAGTATCAAGTTGACAATGTCATTACATTTGTTTGCCAGTTCGAGTTCCGAAACGCCTGGGGCGTATAATCAACAAGGCATATAAACAAGCCGCACGATCTGCGATGGGTGTGTCACATTTTCCTTATGCCAGGTGAACGGTTTCCGCATCAGGTTTTACTTACGTAGGTCATCGATGGTTGGGAAAAACCGCGAGGTGGCCAAACAATGACAAAATCACAACATATGAAGACTAACTGCTCTAATTTCGAAAAATACGGACTACTACTGCATTCAACTCAGAGGCAGAAACAGTATGCTCAGAAAAGACAAGTGTTTTATTAGCTGAACTACGAAGTCACCCCTGAAGCCCAAACATTTCGTATTTGAATCTAGTTACCTACCCAATTCACGGAGTCACAAGAAATCCACTAGATGGTCCTGGAAACTGACTGTTCAGCTAGAATTTTGCAATCGCTTCATGCTGGTATCTATCAACGCTAACGATGAGCACTGGAAGTAACTGATAAACAGTTTGGCACATCTGGAAACTTAGAAGATGAAATCGCGGAGAAATAGGAGATTCCAACGTACCTTTGTTGTTCATCTGGTAGAACACTTACTGCATCTGGGTATGCTGTTCCTGTCTCCAATTCGAATCCGGTCAGAGTCCAGATTTCTTGCAGTCGGGTCTCTTCTAAATTATTAAATCTGTCAAACTACTTATCACAAACTGTTCTGTTGGGTGAAGTAGGTAACTGTCGTTCGACCTTCTGATGACCTCGTGATCACCGAAATAACAGACTAGGAGCACCATCCCAGACCGTAGTGTGCCGCAGTTGGTGACATCATTATCATAGCAGCCATGAGCCTGACCAAAAGGTGCTGTGTCTCGGGTCACCGCTCACCTCAACAGTAACGTGGAATATCCTAGAAGAAAACGTTACTAAGAAGATTGAAAATTAGTAAAAGAAGACTAAGAAGAAGAACTACAGATGGTATGGATGCAGTTATGCCATTGATTGCGACACACCGCCATCTCGGATAGCGTCTCTAGCCATCAGTTTCAGTGATCACGAGGACCCCATCCAGGTAGGCGACACCTACCCACTTTGCTTAATGGAGCAGTCAGGCTCCTCATATTTCGTGACCACGTTATTGCTTGACGACCACGCGACTTTACTCAACTGTTGGTGACCTAAGTATATGATGTCCGGTACGGTAAACGGTCAGATTACATACGGAGTACGAGACCTAACCACACCAGGTTGTGCACCGTGAGTAGTTGGCCAATTGATCGCGCATCCCGAACGTTCCGGGCTACACGCCGGCGAACGGCTATATTGCTCACGCGATCAGTACACTTAGTATGGACCAATTGGCGGAGACAATGATGGTTAAACACAGCAAGCCTGTAGATATCTTCTTTGTGAACAGGCCACCTTTCCTAATCATAGAGCAAAATGGAACGCACATATGCATTGTACACCCTTCCTTTCAGTGACACCTACGAAGCTTATAGATCTTCATCTGAGCCCTGTTTTTATTCATCTTTTTTCACGATTTTTGGGATATTCCCTGTTATTGTTGCGGTGAGCGGCTGCTTGAATGACAGTATGTTTTAGTCGGGCTCATGCATTATAAACGAATGATTTCTCTTGTACAATGCACAAACTTCTTTTGTCACTCGTATTCTTTGATTGTCATGGCCAGTTCATTGGTTCTGTGGGACGGGGATCAGGTTACGTTTGCGTGCACTGTGGCGTAAATGCCGCAATCAAGAGAGATGGGATATATGTGGGAAAAGATTTTCTGTTGTACGTTCAACAGGCTGAAAGTAAAGAGTGTACTCTAAACGCGTCGATGAAAGCGCAACAAGGTGATGACTGTTCTTATCCAGTAGTATAAACTTAATCGTTCCTTCGGAGGAAAACCCAGTGCAGACCACTTGAGAAGTGCCGTCACACTTTTGTACAGTGAAATGTCCCTGTTCCTTTCGTAGATAATACAAATGTGATGCCAGGTCAACAGTGTCCTAAATTATCCTTTTTAGTCACCGAAGATGGTGGTGTACCAACTGTTGTAGCCCAGTTCAAACAGTGGTGTATAACTGTCTCTGTTAGTAAAGTTAGTTGCATTAATCCTTGATGGTTTAGTGTGGCACGTGACAAGGAAGTTATTGCACTTTCCAATGTCCTTCTTAGTTGCTCAGCTCATGCAGTTTGTTTGGAAGGTCAACGGAAAAGTCTCCTTTTATATACATAATTCGCACATACCCTATGTAATTGTATTAGTCTGATGAGAATCACTAAAAACAACTGTTTGCAAAATTAACTTCTTATGAATTCTACGGGAATCTGGAGAAGTCTCCATTCGTCTAGGATAAACGAAACTTGTAGTTATCTTGCAAAATATGACGTGGAAACTGTCAATAATTTGCCGGCAATTTTCTTCGCTCCACCCAGGCGCTGACGTCCTTATCTCGTTGAGAGCTACAATTCGTGTGATGCATTTAAGGTCAGTAGCCAAATATCGTTTACTGGCAATGGATATAATTCAATTAGTGGATCCACCAAATAGACATGACGTACTAACCTGCCGAGTGAGGTAAACACCGATGACACAAAGTTGTTCTATGGGTATTTCACTTCCAGTCTGCTTAGACAATATAAAACGGATGAGAATGCTTATGACTGCGTTGTGTGACTTTTCAGTCATGTCACATTACGCTGAGTTTGTAGTCTACATTATTCATAATTGCCGTACCTAGCATCTTATCTGTTTTGATCACTAAGATTCTTATTTGTTACTCACTTTGATCAGTGCTTTTGAATTGGTCAGATGTCTGGACGTTAGTTATTGAAACTTGAACGACTTTGTGAGTTTTGAATGACCTCGCCATACCTTCACATTACCCCAAACGTTGACATCTTGAGATTGACCTGGACATTGGCAGGAATGAGTATAATTTGGCTACAAGCTGATATTGTTCGTCTATGGTATATCAGATAGTGAACAAACAAGTAGTTGGTTGAGTCATTACGACAGCAACATACTGATCTCAGCACTGCTTACAAACATATGTGGTTTAGCATCTAGATATTTTAATTTGGTCACGCTTAATATGAGATTAGTGAGGCAACGAAATAACTTGGAAAGTCTACCTAATTACGACAGCTACAATCAAATATGTCAGAAGTAAAAACGTGATGAACAAGCTCGTTTTCGGTGTGTCATCTTCAAGTCAGCTATATAGTACAACACATCAGAGGTGTGAAATATCGTATCTTGGCTGCTGCGGAAGCGATCGGAACCCGGCTGTGAAACCTTAATCTGTGTGCGCAGAAGTCTTTTGTTCAAGCACTGAAATTACCATGGCCTGCCTTCGTTGGAACACTTGACACGGCACCACAGTAACCATGTCCGTAATCACAAAATGACATTAGATTCACACTGTATTAGGTTTCACAAAATCCTGACTTGACAACTAATTTCATAGTTATTGTGTTGTATTTAGCCTGAAGATGATACACCGAAAACGAGCTTGTTCGCCACGGTTTGACTTTTCATGAAATCTCCGGGTATATTTGAACAGCTGAAACAATCAACTATTTGTCGGGTCCAGTTTGTAACAGTGAACAATGACGAACGACTCCAAGTTCAACAGAAACACTTTTTTAACACAAAAGATGATCACAGTAGAAGAAAACTACTCTAACTGTAAAGTATAATCTCGCCTTCCACTTATCAATTTCCCGTCATACGTGATAAAAACAGGTATGAGAAACTTAAGTACATGCGCAAAAGCAAGCTTGGCAAATCATTTTTACCTGAAGGGTCAGTTTGGACACCAAACTTAAGCATTTTTATTTAAAAATTCAAAAGAACGGAAGAGTTAATTCAAATTGAGAATTAAAAAGACAAACTTTACACATGTGTGTGTGTTGTACTTAACTTCTGAATGTTCATGAAGATGGATGTTTAAGTGATACTCGCCGATCGGGTTCAGGGAATCAGCCATACATAGATGTCCATGTAGTTGACGGAAAACGATCCCCTTTGGCACGTATTCTTTCAAAGGCCATTTGTTTCATTCGAACGATGAACTTGGTTGCATCTGGTGAGGCAGTTCGACAACAGGAATGTCCTGGTTCTAAAGATTGCAAGTGCTGTTGATAGCGCATCGTGCAATGATGTAATGACGGTGTGATGGTGCAGGTGGTCGACTGTGAAGGAGGAGGTTCATAGGAGTTGAACAAAAATTGGGGTTGCCATGATAACTCAAGCTCATGAACTTGTACAGCCTGATCTCTTGTCTCAACACGATGGTCTCTGTAAGAACCAAATGCCTCAAACACCTCACTACTGCTTGTGCCCAAACGCAAGCCCATCAAATTCAAGCCACGACTAAGCTCGGTCGAGTCTATCGTCGCCCAAGAACCAACATCCTGTGGTTCAAACAACTGATCTTCTTGCGTATCTGGTTCACGTGTGAACAGCGGTCGTTGTGGAGGGTGTAATACACACAATGATGTGCGATGAACCCTCGGATTAGACGGTCCCGAGTCCACACCGTGCCTTTTTGATTGAGTATTGGAATCATCTGGCGTTTTGACCAGAATGGAGGAACGTTTGAAATTGGTAACATCCACGGAACTCTTCTGTTTGGACAATGTCCGATTAGCTAAAATAGAGGCACGCTGATCATAGTGACCAGACTCCGCCTTGATAGTTCGGCGTAGATAAATTTCCGCTGCAGTGAACTCCAGAGGCACATCGTTTAGAGTTTTAAGTTCATCTGATTCGACGTCGACTCCACAGACAGATACCAAACTTGGTCTAGCTCTGCCAGATGACTTACTAGCGGACTGCTGGCTTATAAGCAGCGATTGTTTTCCCAACTGTTCATCTTTTAAACCTTCCAAGACTGAAGAGCTATCACGACTACATGTATCGTTTACTGAGGCATCCAAAGTGGACGTAGCTGCAGGTGAGGATGAGCTCGTTAACCCAGACGCTGGGGTTTTTACAGGAGTGGTTGGGAGGTTTTGTGTATCGTTTAGACCATTATCCGCGGCCGAGTTCTGCTGGAACAGCTTAGACAGACGCTGAATCCCATTGTAAGCAGGAAAATCGGTCCAATTTACCTTATCCAAATGCGTATCTGCCTCTTGAAGTAAACTATTCAGCCGGAGATTCGTATTTATCACATGTTGCCCGGACAACAACTCATCGGAGAATGATAGGCATTCTTCTGACAATTTTGGCGTCAGCTTTTGCTGTCGTCCGAAATTGTGAAAGAAGTAGACCGGCCGTGTGCACTGGACCGTATATTGTAAACATGACCATTTAACTAATGATTCGTATTCCTCAACAGGCTTTTCATACGGAGGAAGAGAATGCCATTCTTCGACCCCATGGCTGATAAGTGTCCATACAGCGGAATAATACAGAGACGACGAAGAACACACTGGAAATATCGTAAGTGAGTGAGATAGACGGATCACTGCGGATTGGTTTGGGGGAAAGTAGAATTCACTTGCGTGTTGTGGTTCACGAACATAAAGGTTTTCGTCTATCGAGAAGGCTAGCGAGAACAAACTGGACGATGTTCTGCTGTTTGGTGGTGTATAATAGGCACTAGATTGATCACTTTCAAAAAGGTTGTCGTAAATATGTACTTGATAAGCATCTTGTAGAAACAAAGGGGAATAGACATGGCCAATAAACTGGAGCAAAACAGATTTTTCACTAGAATTACCATCACCTGCTTGGTCCTTTTGATTATTGACAAGGCTTACAAACGTTGGAGCATCGCGCGTTTCGCAAAACAGAAATCCCTCATCCGGGAATTTTCCCTGCTGTTCAGATGTGTCGTCAACGTCAAGCTGACTGTTTACGGTAATGCCGACGATGCAACTGCTGAAAAGTTCAAGGTCATGATTGACGAAGCATACCAATGATTGTTGATCAGACGCTATCGCAAGCACTGGCAGTTCTGTGGATTTGCCATCAGCTGAACACGACTCATGTTCGAACGGTCGGTTAGTCAATACAAAGGCTCGGCCAGGGAGTGGACACGAGACAACCCGTTTTCCGATCGAAAAACGCGAGTAGCTTATTGCATTTCCTGGTTTCGATGAGAGTGGCACCCAATAGCTATCCATGAAACATGTTAGTCATCGCGGCGCCCTCCTACTTCCGCTTTTCAGGCGAAAGCAGTTGGTTTTTCCTCAAAGAGCTGCGCAGCGTTGTCCGTGTGAGTTTTGAACTAAAGCTGATTATTGATTGTGATCAGCTGATCAAGGTCATTACGGCACTGTAAACTGCAATAAACGTGTATAGTGCTGCGAGAGAAACGTACAGTTCCAACTAAATTCTTACGGAGTTAGGGCACAAAATACGAGTCAATATCCATAGTTAGTTGGTTATTGGTGTTGAGGAGAAGCGTACTTATCACGGGCATATTTGAAAGTAACCGTTAGAGTACAATAAGAATGTGATGTACACTAAATTCTGCTCGACGCGTACCACCAGACATGATCTGACCAAAGACCCACTGAATGCCGTAGTACCTGTGCATTTCTCATGGACTATTGAAAGCTTGTTTCAACAGTAGACTTCAGAGTAGAAGTATCCACGCATTAGTATTGACAACAATATATCAGCAGTTGATACTGAAGCTTGCATGAAACACAATAATGAAAAATTTCAGTTTGAGGACATTACACGGTATTGTACATATTTTCATATTTCGCTTTATTTTTATATACAGTCAACATCATTTTTGTCTCTGTACAAAATTAACACCATTTGTCTAAATTGATTCGACTTGACTGTTGTAGTGACCAGCTATCTAATGGTTTCTCCTGGGATCTCGCCTGCAACCGTGTTTTCTCGCTTGTTTGTTCTGTACACATGATTCTGTGTACGTCTGCTATGGGAGGCTTGATATGAACTCATTGTCACTTTCTTCAGTCATGCAACTAATCGCACGCACCGAGTGCTTGCGCTTCTTCTAGCGACGCATCTACTATTCCATTATCCATGTTCGTTTGGCCTGTACCTTTTCGAGCATTGCTCAGCGCACTCGAAGGTTCTACGCACTTTTCGCTTGGCGCGCTTTCGAGTGTCGCCGAATGGGGTGGAGCCCACCCGGCGCTTCTTTTCTTCTCTTGGTTGCTGCCGTTGGTCCCAGACTAGGCTAGAACTAGTTGCTTATCGTATTTCCAAACAATACTGGAAATATACGGTTTGTTTCCAACCCAATTTGCGTCCTTTCGGTTCGATGCTTGTTGTTACCACCTTTTGATTGCTCTTCAGGAAAGGCGTTTTAATCGTTAGTTGACGAAGGTCTAGCGCCTATCCACTTGTCCGCTACACAAAACACTTTTTGGTGCGCGCGTCTCATTTCCTTGGTGCTCCTGTTCCGCTTAGATCGGGGTTGCCTATAGTGAACAATTCAGCGAATGCGTTTGTAGAGTTTTCGTTATTTTTACTTCATTTTGCTAACATCGCGTAACTGCTGCATCAAACCACATTGGACATTTTTGTTTGACTTTAGTAAAAAACAACAGCACAACACATTTTCGAATAAACTCTGCTACACGCGTTTACTGGTTCTTCCTACAACGCCGGTGGTTGCTATCCAGTTTAAAACATCCTATTTGTTGGATTAACTTTCAGCTCGGTTACTTCGCATTCTCAGCTACGCTTGGAACAATCCGAACACATTCCAGCATCATTGGACGCCTCACGAACATTGTCAATCTTTGGCGAGTCCAATCCTTGATTTCACTCGTTATTTTTGTACCGAGAATTATTGTAGTCTACACATCTATTCCACTACACGTTTGGGACTGACTATTTGTGTTTATACCTTCGTGTGGGGGCTAGTCCCCCACATTATCAAAGCAAGAAAGGAGCAGACCAAATTCATAAAACCCTTACATGTAAACCCAAACAACAGACATCAGCTTGCTCACACGTTGCAGAGAGTTTCGTTAAGTGACAAAGTACGTTTTCCGACGAACGCTGAGTGGCGCACGTATAACAAACGACGCCAAATATCAAAACCAAGTCTAGTCGCTCGAAACGTGGTATTAGTGACATAAACAATATAATCAATTACAAGAAACAAACCTCACTTCGTTTGGGTTCGCGGGATAAGAGACAGTGTTAGGTCACAATAGGCCGTCAAGGGTTCAAAGGCACGACAACTGCAAGCACAGGCGACCGACAGGCAAGGTCGAACCGACGAAATGAGATCGGATCGGTCTAATATGTATCCAAATAGTCGGCCTTCGGACAGACCGATCAGTAGACGACATTTTCACGGCGACCCATAAGAAAGCCGTGTTCACAGGGGTGGGGAGGGTGCGAGTATCAGATAACAGTGGGTGTGCGGGCAGGTGAGTGAGATCCAATAACTGAGGGAGGCAGGGTGGAGAAATTAGTACTTTTAGACGGGGGGTTGTGAGAATAACAATAACAGGCGTCTAGTTAGGCGGGGTCACTGGGGGGAGTGCGACAGGGTTTGTCGAAGGGAATTTTGACCTCTAAAAATTTCCTACAGATGGCGAATGAAGGACAGCTTCTTGATAAATGGATTGAGAATAACACAACGTTGTGTTATTCATTCGTACGAAGGACAGCTTCCGTTCGATGTCCATTGATCCACAACGTTAAGTGACTCTATTACACGAATGACTCCGTCAAACATTGGCAACGCTCACACCAGTGAACCCGAGTAGTTGTGTTCTCTCTATCGTGTCTAATCGGAGGTTTCGTGGACTAAGGAGCTTGTTGGTCAGAATAGGGACACGACTTACAGGTCCTGACTTAATGGTGACCACTTTCATTTCCGTTGCAGATAATGACTTGGTCACAGGGTGTACTGCCGATCACCAATACCCCCTCATTGGAACGTGGCAAGCAGCCACATTGCGACAACAATGTTATGTCCACAAAAATGTTAGTCCCAAATAAATCATCTGAATAAAAAGTTGATGGATGTATTGTCGCTGGGTCTTAAATTTTGTTGTCCAAAAGGAAAAACTAGGCAGTTGAATTTGAATGTACAGTTCAAGAACCTGTTTTCTCAGTTGTCTGACCTTAAGCCGTCAACTCCGCTAGATGTTGGACGAGTGAAGTCGACGCTTGTTAACTCATGTTACCAATACCAGCAGGAACATATCTTAGCAGCCGAATATCTGAGGAAAATGAAATGATTATTCTCTCCAAGCCAGATAAAGGTGCTGGAATAGTTCTGTTCAATAAGATAGATTACTTACTAGTGAGTAGTCGGGGACTTGGTTATTTTCAAGTTGAACAGCACCCACTGATCATTACTCACAAGCGAAAGTGGTTGAGCGTTCACATGACAATTCGGTCGTGGCTAACGTGACGTCAATGGCGTAGTGGTAAACACGGTTGCCTCATGAACAGCGTGGCCGGGGTTCTAATCCCGACAGTGGCGAGGGTATGCACTACTGACGAGCTCTAATGAGAGCGAAACTCGAGTCTAGTGCTTCTGCTGTTCGAAAGGGGCCGACTGGAAAGTCTATGGGAATTCGACGGTTGTGTGTGATGTTCAACTTGAAGTAGATCACTTGGTGAAAATGTAGACCATACTAGGTGATCAAACCAAATTAGAGAAGGCGGAAAATGAGAAGAACAAAACCTCTCAAATTGAGAAGGCGTGGTAGAAAATACTACGTTATATGAAACAAAACGGGACAATTGACTCTTCAAATTTCGAACGTATTTGACCTATTGAAATCACAATTGCTAGGCTTTACGGATTGTCGAAAGTTCACAGTGCGGGTATATCTCTTCGACCTATTTTAGACATGTGCAACTCATCATACCACTCACCGGCTAAATGGATTCCCTATCTCCTTGTGCTCCTCCGGCAGAAGTTGTCAAAACCGTCTATGAGATTCCTTTGAATTCATTAATACAATCAATGGGCTAAACTTAACCGGACAACAAATGCTTTCTCTGGGCGTGTCAACTTTCTTTACACATGTTCCACTGTAAGATATGATATACTATTTATGTGATTATATTGTCATTAACAACCTAGATGTCCGTATGCCCCCACTAGAACTAAAACAGCTACTGTACTCTTGTACTCATAACACACAATTTAAATTAAATGGAGGGCTATATCGACAGATAAATGGCGTGGCGATAGGATCCCCGTTGGGGCAGTTGTTTGCGGACATCTCCATGGCGAAGCTTGAGAATGACCAGTTAGAAGAAGCCATCTGTGGATTTAGCGTTTATAAGCGATATGTGAATGATATTATGTGTATAGTTAGCGAAAATGCTAACCCAACGGATATCTTAGGCATTTTCAACTTTGCCCACACGAACGCGACATTTACACTAGAAGGTGAACGTAATGATCAACTAGCCTTCCTGGACGTACTCATCCAGCGACGTGCTGATGGATCCGTTCAACGTAAAATCTATAGGGAAGAGACCTGGAATAGGCAGTATAACAATTTCAACAGCTTTGTTCCTCTAAGACAGAAAATAAATCTCATAAACTGCTTGACTGATAAAGCCATGTGAATATGTACACAGGGTACAGTCTCCGATGAACTATCGCTTTTACGCACACTGTTCTTACAAAATGGTTATCCAGAGCGTTTTGTAGACAAGACTATGTAACGCCGTGAGAAACGGGATAAGATGAACCTAGTGGAAAGGAAAGTATTATTTATCTCATTACCATTCAAAGGATATACGCTTACCGAAACGATCACTAGGAGACTTGACACTGTCATCAATAGAACATTTTACGCTGCAAAATTACGCGTCTGTTTCAACTCTACTCCAGCTTTTGTTTACGGTTAAAGGATAAAATACCTATTTCTGCGGTTTCTTTTTGTGTATACTCATTTACTTGTTCCTGTGGAACGAGTTACGAGTTATCTGAAATTATCCGCGAGCATTATCCAGCCTGGATCAGCAGGGGAGTCACCAAGACACTTACGAGCGCGATTGTTACACACCTCGGTGATACACATCATACTGTCAATCTGGACTCCTGTTTTCGTCCGATTTACTGAGTCAATGCCAGTCACTCGAAACCTGTCAGATGCCGAATTTTAGCCACAGATGAAGCGATTGGAATTCGATTAAGAAATCCACCTTTGCGTGCAGAAAAGCGCTTTGTTCAGGCGTTGAAGTTGTCATGGCCAACCACACACACCATGACCGATCAAACCGTCATGGTTCCAGTGGCGTCATAATGATGACGTAATCGTACCAAAACGTTGTTTCCGTGTTTGCCGATGACGTGTCTGACCTCACTCAAACTAGCTACTTGTTTTTTGTCCGTTTCGCTCTGACAACTCTGTTTCATATAAATTGTTATGTAATTAGCCTGATGATGAATAATCGAAAACGAGCTTGTTCTCTACACTGTTGTTCTCTGAAATCAAGTAATTTTGGAACCGGGCCTACAAACACGACAGTCTGGTGCGGAATGAAAAAGAAAGATCACTTCTAACACATTATATCCCAAGACCAATTTATTTACTTTCAACATCTACTTCTGTCGCTGGTTCGAATCCAGCCGAAGCTCTGACTTTTCACAGTTGGGTCTCATCTAAAATCTACAAAACCATCAACTTACTGCAAATAGTGGAACCTGTAGAACTTTGGCAATCTCTTGTCTTGTTTTATCTCTTTGAAACAAGCCCGGTCTGTCACCTCCATCCCCAAATCGATATAATGCGTGATCAGAGAGGACCACTGAAATAATGATTCTTTCAGCCTGTCGTAGCCACGGCTGCACTTGATTGACCTCAAGACATTGTACATCACATGTGACGAACTTTCTCATTTCCACGCCTAACTGGCGTGATGGGAAGTGCGGGGGATAGATCTAGTATTATCTTATAAAGATAGGTAAGTAGCTTTTGAGAACATAATATTGATATCAAAATAATTATGTAGAAGAAGTCAGCGATGTCGGTAAAAGTTTCTTGTCATGGTAGAACGAAGCAGAACAGTTTCTGAATGAGTAGGCCGGGGTCAGCATAGCAAATAGTGGGTTAATGGTAGAAAGCACATTTCCCAACGAAGCAGACGACACGAATCGTGCATTACTGTTTGTTCCAGAAACAGGGGTATCACCGTCTTCGAGACTGTGCGAACCAACTGGTGGAATCGAACGTCAGCTGACTGAAGCAAAGCTGCAATATTTTTATCTACATTATCCGGAGCAGAATCGATAAAGTGAAGCTGAAATGTTTTGGTCCATATTTCCTGAGATGTTTACCGTCGGGTAAACGGTACTGCATTTCTCCAGCTAGCTAATCAGATTGCAGATGTGACTGAGCTGCACTTCCTGAACTGAATGATCTCTATCGCGACTGCCTTCTGTGGTAATTGCCAACCTACATACTTAGAGTCAGTGTGATCTCGTTTTGACTAGTTCTCCAAAAATACTGACGTTCGCATCATGTTAGTCAGAACCTGACAGAGTAAACAGAAAAAAGCAGCAAGGTGTTCCAGGAAGATCTTAGTCGGTGTACCGAAGCGAAAGCAATACTGAATCTATCTTCGAGTGCTAAACCTTATTTTTTAAAACATGTGACCTGTACCGTATGCGACTTTACTAGTTGTGTAAAGATTTCAAAAATTCGGCCTTATCCAACAAGTAGTCAGTTACTTCGCATAGACAGTCTCTATTGTCATTGTTAGGAAGGTAAACGGTTCCACTCGACTGTGAAGATTTTTCAGCAAGATTTAACAACACGCTTGAGGATGACGAGTATCCTCTTTCGCTCCCCGTGGATTTGTTTGCAAAGCTCAGTGATGACAGATACTTTATTAAAACTGATCTGGTTGAAGGTTGTTTGCAAGTTTAGGTCGACGAAAATTCCAAAGAATTGTTGACTGTCAATATTTATCGGAGATTGGTCCAGTAACGTCATCTACTTTTTACAGTGAAATCAGCGCCTCTGATCTCCCAACTGATTATGGACACAATGTTGACCGACATCCCGGGGAACAGCAGCATACCTCGGCGATATAATTGTGATGAGCACCAATCCTGATATGTAGGAAAAACGTGACCATACCCCAAGTCAGGTTCAGGAATTTGCTTTTCACCCTCGTACAGAAGCGTGCAACGTGTTTGTACGATTGATGAAGTCTCTGAGATTTAACATCGGTCCACGCGACCACCGCCTTGGCTCAGCCAATGTCGACGCAACTAATGGAATGTTTCATCAAACTAACTTCTCAGTGTTAAGGTCATTTCTAGAACTGGTTAGCCACTGCAGCATCCTTTTGCCCGCGATATATATCATATCCGAGGGTCGCTAAATCAGTTCTTGAGAAAGAATGCATTAGGAGGCTGGTCTGCTGGATTTCGAAATGTTTTTGATCGTGTCAAGGCTATGCTCGCTTCAAATTTGCCATGACCCATTTCGACCCTTCATTAGACATCGTGGTGGACTCGATTGCTTCAAACTATGACAATATCGCAGTCATATCTCACCGATTCTCGGAAGGTTTCGAGAAGCGAGTAGTAGGTCACGCGTCCAATATGTTAATTGGAACGCAGAGGAATTACGGTCAGATCTAAGGAGAATCGTTGGCAAGCACATTCGTGGTGATAGAACTTCAAAAACTGCCTTAGGGACGTTCATGCACTCTGCTGACCGATGACGAACAGCTACTTGTGGTTTTCGGACCATAATAAGGTGTTCCACTGTATGCAGCAAACCGTCTTCAACGTTGTGTGACCATTTTGCTTGGTTACGATTTTACCATCAAGTACCAATCGACAACCAAGATCAGGCAAGCGGGCGCTTTATCGCCGTTGTTTTGCACACCATGAAGTAAGTGCACTTAATGACGCGAGGCAGTGAAAGCCGTAAGGAAGCTGTTTTCCCGGTGACATTCACTTATAACTCAGTTGTTTGTTTGCAAAGGGCAGCCATCTTGATGATGGAAGTAGTTGGCTCCCATCCCTCGTCTTCCTTTTTCATCTCTTTCTGTGCCGGGTTTAATTTTTTCTTCATGGTTTCGTTGCAGTTAAACATCAATGAGAATTACTGATGTATTGTTGTCTATGATGATGAGGAAGATGACATCGTGGACAATGAGAACATTGTGGTTGTGGCCATTTCTGTGGATCACAATGTGAACTACATAGCAACAAAAGCAATTAAGGGTCTTCTCGCAACTGGGTCAATTATCCAATAGTCGACCAAACGAGATCATATCAAAATCGTTTGAGAACGAGATGTAAGAGTATTTCCAAAGAAGTAACTGTCTTACAATTGCCATTTCCTGCATCTAGCCTCTTGAACGTGCTATGGTTCCATTTGGTCTCAGAACATGAGTTCTCCAGCAGTTTTATCGCATACGTCTGGGTCCCATTTGAATGAAACCATTTGTACTTATTTATGTACGTTTTTCGCATATGGATTCGCACAATGACAAACTTTGTGAGAATTACTGTGCTCCTGTACTGACTGTCAAGATACCGTTGACAGATGAACTGCGATCGTCGCAACTGCTTCGGGAACGGTGGATTGTCGTGTACATCTATTTCGCCTGACTCTTGAAAGACCAAAATTTCCTAGTGCTTGTCGGCGCATACAACAAATGACAAAAAGCTTGCCTGAGGGGAACAACACCGGCGATCCCACTGATGCGGATACTAAGTCACATGTTCGGCCATTTCAGAGTGTTAAAAACAATCGTGTCAGATAAAGCAGAACAGCTTATTCCAAACAAATTTGTAGACTTCTACATGCGGAATAGTATCAGTTACACCATTATCATCAGGATGCACAATGTTGCTCATATCAGTCCCTTTAATGGAATTTAGATCGCGGCCCCAATTAAGGTCTTTGAAAAGCATATACAGGTAAAACAGAATCGCCCCGGGGATAAGCGTTTACTGGTGAGCTACCTGCACCAGATACTTCACCAAGATCACCTTCAATCAGTGTATTGTCAGAGCCAAGTCACAGCTCCATTCTCGTCACGCAATGTTTGGTATTACGTCATTTCTGCGTGTTATTGATAAACAATGATAGAAAACGGCTTCTGGGAATAAAAACACATACGGTGCGACAGAATAACAGTCGTGAAGGAAAACATTTGTTTGGAAAATTGCTTAGTGGCTTTGCAGACATTAGAGTATGCGAAGACTGCAATCGCGGAAGTGCGATGCACGCTGGACTTAGATGGATTTCTCAAACAGCACCCACGCCTGATCATATCCTTTGCATTCAGATAAATCTTTCAAGTAGTCTAATTCCGATGGATGATCTAGATTCGAGTTTCACTTTTATCAAGGATCACTAACAGTGTATACTGACGTACGAGAGGAGTTGGGACCATGACCATGATGTTCGTGGGGCAATCGTGTTAACCACAACGGGGAACCACAAAATAGGCAAATGCCAAACCAGCGCAAGTAGCGTCTAGATTGCCAGAAAATTTCGATAGGAGAAAAACGAACGAGGATCTGTTCACTCTAATCGATAAACCCGTGATCTCAGTCGGGATAAAAGCAACAAATTCGCTTAATCAAGTGATAAACGTACGGCTTTCAACTTGGTCAGTGATTATCCATACAAAAGTCCACACAATTCTTCTACAGTCTGCGCTAAACATCTGTTGAACCGATCAGCTGTAATCGCCCATGGATCATGGTGGCTAGATAAACGAAAGGTTGAAGTTCAGTCTCTTCGTCCAAAATGCGCATGCACCATCGTGTCAGTTGACACAACTGCGGTATACTGGGGCCGTTCGCTAACTATATTCAGTTAGGGGGCCTGCTTTTGATTAAGTTACTTGGGTTAGCAGTTCATTGGGAAGTCTCGCACGTTGTTTACATTCCGGATTTTGTGTCCTGGTTCTTAAACGTAAGACGGGCGGTAGTTGTCACATCAACCAGTTGTTATCTCCTAACCAAACGAGGTTACATTTCAGCTTCACGTACGTCTTCATACTTCAACTGTGCCACGAGGTAAAACGTGCCATATGTTGGAAACTAGCACAATTTCGGATTTTGAATAAATGATTTTGGCTAAAATGGTAATCGACAATCGGGTCCTGTATCAATTGTCTACTGTCATTGGTTTCCTAACTAGTTCATTCTCGCAGGTGAACGACAACATAACACAACTTTCATTTTATTAAAATCAGACAAGTGTACACAATTTCACTCGGTGTCTAACTCACTAAACAATACTTTGGAGTTACAATCAGCATTATACCTATTCAAATCTAAGATATCTCGATATCAGTTCCGCCAGTCTCTATGTTAATTTAAGATGTCTCAACGGAGTTGCATGACTAATGTACATATGGATAGGCTGACAGTCAGAGGGACTGGTTGGCCCGTACTGTGTGAGAGGACACGCATCCACCGGCTGCGGAGGATGGACGAAGCTAGGTTGCCTGTATTCAGTTGCTAGGTTGACCGGAGCGTAGATCAACACGTACGCCACAAGTACTGAGAGCACAGGTGTGTTCGTACTAGGTAGACCGTACATGGACAAGATCTCTGGCAAACCGGTCGTCTGTTTGAGGCTACATGAGCCATTCATTCATTTGGTATATACTTCTGTCACCGTGATCGTCATCTAAACGGTCAGCTAAGTCAGCAAGCTGTTTCTTTTGTTCTAGTAGCACTTTGACGTCTGTTTGTTCAAAAATGTTGTCCAGATTGGGGCATTATGTTTTCTGGCATCTTACATTGTCTTGAAAACGACAGTGCGCATATTGAACTAAATAGCATGCCAGAACCAGACCACACTGGTGAACCGTGACTATGAGGACAATGTGTTGTTTTCGAAAATCATCTATCGATACTGAGTCGTTGTTTGTATTCCAGAAGTAAACCGTACACAGCACCTAGATCTTACTGGACACCATTAATTAGAACTGACCAAATCTACTTTATGTTCACTTGTCGATGCAGTTCAGAGCATAATAAGAGATCACTTGTACATTCAGTGCACTAAATAGTCGGGTCTCCATTCCCAACAGCTTTTTATATGTTACGTCTGGTTAGCGAGATTCCGTTAATAATCAGCTAATGAGTCATGCGCCGAAGAGTCTGATCCGTAGTGTACCCTTGTACACTAACGAAAACCTTACCTTAGTTGGACAGTAATCTGTATTGTGCTTGCTCAGATTCTGTACTTTAGTCGCAGCTAATAGAATCTACCAAGTATACAAACCTGCTAATTACTACTGGAGATAGGCTGTTATATTGACAAATCGACTTTATCATCATACAAAGATTAAAAAAAAGAAAACTTTGGTATATAAACCATAGGTGCACAAGAGATGCTCAAACTTTTGTCCGTGATCTTGTCTACACAAAAGTATTTTCTTTAAAGATGATGACAAAACACGTCACAAACTAGTCTAAGATATTGCTTCGCATTCCAAGATTATAGTCACTGTGAGTTCCTGCAGCGTTTGTGGACGTTCCGTGGAGAATCTGTGTTTGAGGTGATCTCAAGGAAAAAGGGACAGTGGAACCATATCTGGCCACGGTTCACCGCGATTGAACTATCAGCACCCAAGTGTTCTATCCAGATATCCAAGTAAGGACGGTACATAGAGTTGTGTTGCATCATATTGTTGAAAACCAAATTTCTTAAAGTACTTTCAGTCGCTCTGGTGCTGGTACGAGATTCTGCTGCAGTATTTGTAGATAGGAATAAGCTACTTTGTAAAATGACACAAGACGATAACAGTTTGCCATCCTAAGAAAAGTCGAATGGCTCAGGGCATCCAATGGTTGGTTCGGATCATGCAGGCAAATATGGTCTAGGTTTCTACAGGACGAACATATTTTACCAAGTTCCAGATCCATCCTAATTCTCGTTGACTTTGCGGTGGTGACATTCTGGGATGCTTGAGCAGACAGTGGTCGCTGACACTTACAACCATGATCCAAATAGTATGGGCGTTACTGATAATCAGTTTCAATATCTCTGTGCTTGCTCGGAAGTTCTTGTTAGGAGGCGCATTTCAAGGAGACAGCCAGGACACATCACGCCACATCGATCGGGCGGCCCAGCTCGGATGGTGTGGTCGTGGGTGGTGGATGGTCCCACTCAGTCAATCAGGCTGCAGGTGTGCGGTTGAACGCCTGTACGCTATCTGGACTGTGTTTTTCCTCGCATTGCCTTCTAACGCCCCCTGTAACGTGATCTGCCTTAAGGTCGTGACTGCCATATATGTGTGATTCGCTCTGTGTCTGTCGACCATCTATGATAATCGTTTTGTCCTATAAATTTAGAGCTTCTGTGGCTTAGTTTTGTCTCGTCTCGCTAGTCCAATGAACGGTGTTGCCACGTCCCTTCTGATTTCTCGGTTTTGGGTCAAGCGACTGAGCGCGTAACCAAGGTGACGATCCAATAGTTCCGAATACAAGGACCTACGCCAACATTCGTTGTGCATGGTCTTATTCGGCCTTGTCAGTTGATTTACTGTGTCAGACCGCTAATCTGCGTCCGTCTAGAGTGAAACTAGAGAGGAAATTTGCCAGGATAAATACGCGTCATATATAACAATCGGGTTGGTTGATAGGTTAGTTTGAACATGAAGTGCTGCACTTACAAATTTTGTTAGGTCGGTGTAAATTGAACCATCTAGATTTGGTTGGTAACCGACCACACAAACGTAAGCCAGTAACGTTAGTGGGCTCTGTTTGAAAACACTGGTTGCCAGCAAGGAGAGAAGTTAAAGATACCCTAGCCTGTGCAGGGTCGGTCCGGTGGTAAAGTGATCCAGCACGATCAAACGTACTCTGCTGACATCCACGTATTCCAATATTCAAATAGACCGCTCAGGAACCTGTGTGACATTAGGTACTTTTGCCAAAAACTCACTACAGTTGGTCCACATCAAGTGTGAAGAAGAGCATTATCCAGCTGGCAGATGGAAGCTGTAAGCAAACCACGTCGCTGAAACCATGTTTTGTAAGCGTCAATCCGCGGCTGAATAAGAAGCGAAAAAGTACGGCTTGTCGCCAACTTAATAGAGCTAATACCATCTCATACACGTGAAGCTGTCACAACGAGACTGGACCTTGACGCGGTGTGACGGCTTGCGCATCTCGATGACCTGTGGTGCTAAACTGGACGGTGTGGCCACCACATCGATAGAGTCACTCACACCAGGCAAGCCAATAGGTAGAAGTCTGGCAAAACAATTTCCTGGTCCTTCAGGCTGGGGGTTGGAAGAAGTTTGGCATCTTCTTCCGAAAAACGTACCAGTTCTGGTACACTGCCACCAGCCCGCTGCCTTGGGGCACATACTTTCGAGACAAAGGCTTTGGTTTAGAATCCTAATCGTTCTGCTGTCTAGGTATGGGCGTCCTGGCAGTATCTCAGTCCACACACTATTTGTGACCTTGCGTATTCTAGAAAGAACGCCTAATGTTAATAATGCACGACTTCGGAATCCATTCGTAATATGTAGTCGAGGTCTGTATATCAGAGTTGGCAAATAGTAGTGAAGACAATGGCTCAATAATTAGAACGAGATAGATGCAACAAAACTCAGTTGTGACTCCTCGTGAAAACCTGAGCTGTACCGAACCAGAAGATAGAATAATGTGGGGGCAAGCAGTACTACAGCCCAAAATAATGCAAGTATCGGACCGAAAACAAAGTCCACGTATAAGATGATCGGCCCACGGGAAAAATTTAGCCGTTACACTAAAGAGAAGCGAAGCTGATGTGAGTCAGTCAATCGAACGGTTTGAAGGGCCAATACGAAACGGGATATGTCCCTAGAGGCTAGCAAATTTGTCGTTTAACCGTTCAAAAATGACAATATTTTCCCAGTGTTTTGAAAAACGGCATTGTAACAAAACAATAATGGACAGAATGTCGCGATTTTCGAAGGAACTGATTAAGAAATCTGATATGACTAATAAACAGACGAATTAATTTCAGGGGTGTGATTCAGTTGGTAACATTGTCGAAATCGTTGTTTTTTTTGTGAGAAAATTGTCGGGGTCAAGTAAATTTGCAATTTCAAGAAAATACAAGGTTCCATCCTTGAACGTTAGAAGGCCCGGAGGATTTTCAAACCTAAAACATCCTAGCACGTCGTTTCCGTATTTTTCCCCATGGATTTATTTGAACTCGTAGCGTAAAAACGGACCATTAATCAAGCACAGTATCTGCTCATAGTGGACTTAGTCATTAGTTGTTAACACACCAACCATACGATCGTGAAAAATCGAATTAGCGTTGGGCGGATATAAGTGTTAAACTTCCGTTTAGAGTACGCGAATAAAACCATGGATGCGTTCATTGAATGTTCTAGTGAATTGATATCCTTGACATATATATATATATATATATATATATATATATATATATATATATATATATATACAGATCATTGCTGTACAGCCTGAAACAACTGAACCACTGAATTTGTTTTTTCCACTGTATCATCATCATAGATAGCAATATGAAAGTGATTCACACTGATGCTTAGCTGCCACATAACTACAGAGGAAAAAAGCAAATCTTGTGTAGGAAGAGAACAGTAAAAATGAATCGAAGGGACTTAACTATTAAAAATAGCTACGACATTCACTGCCCCGCGTTAATAACTGCACTCACCTCACAGATAACTCGGCCAAACAACGACAACATTCATGCCACTGAGCACGGTTAGCCGCCATCTCACCTGATGTCTCCAACCATCGACTCTGGGAATCACGAGGGCCCCAGCACGGTAGACGAACCCGATCTACAGTTACCAACCCATTCGTGAACGACTTCATTTGTCTACGTCAGGTCATCATCGGTCCACCTTGCACTTTACTCCAGTTGGCCGCAACGTCGGCAACCAGTGCTCCATGTGGCAGTCGACTGTCTGACATCCTTACTGCATCACCCAGCCACCTAAATCTGTGCAAATGTAAGGATTGAACGAAAGAACTCGTTTGACAATCAATGACAAACACCCGCTTCCTAACCTCCTCGTTGCTGACTCGTTGGTGTCACCCGATATGAGCGATTGAACACAGACATCGGTGGTCAAAACACCTGAAGACGGTTCACGTCTTCTACCGTAAGCTGCCAAGTTTCTCTGTGGTAAACTAATACAACCTTCACTGTCGCCTTATATACACAGCCTTTAAGCCTAAGAAAGATACCTCTATGTCACCAGAGGTGTCCTAGACTAGCGAACACGGGCCTTAGAGATGTGCGCTTCTATTTCCCCCCTACACCTCCGCCGCCATCGCTGATGCGGCTTCCCAAATATACAAACCGGTTTACAACTTCAATGACTTCATCATCTAACAACAAATCTACTTAATCACAGCAATTTTGCAAAAGCACTGCATTTTGAGGCTGCAAAGTGCACTCGGAAATATTTAACACAGTGCAAAATAGTGTCGAGCGTTGTTTGTGCTGCTTGGAAACTTGTCAAACAGTAACACTGTCTTCAACATATTCAAGATAAGTCAGTCTTCCAGCAGGCATCTTGTGACTGTCAGAGACAGTGATGAAAGTGGACAGCGTTGAGGTACGCCGCTGTTGTCGATGAAACTGTCAAACAGTTCACCGTGAACCTCAACCTGAGCTTGAGTATGAGAATAAAGCTCTGACACTACGTTTACATAATTGGTCGGTACACCCCTGCGTTTAAGCGGCTTTAAATATGTAGATCGATAAAGAAGTAAAAGCTGATACCGAAACTGTCGAATGCAAATTGAACATGCGTTGTAACGGCGGGTGCCAAAGATCACGACATTGACGCGATATTCAGAATGAGGAATTCATCGAGTATATCAGAAGCAGGACAAAGGTATTCAACCACTAAAAAGGAATGCTAAGCAATAGTTTGGGTGCTCCGTGGGTGGAGACCGTTCCTACTATGCAAAACTCTCAAACAAAGACGGACCACAATAACTGAAGCGAAAAGCTTTTTGAGAAAACCAGAAGGATGAAGATTATTCGGAAGATGATCAACATTTTGACAAGGGATTGAAACAAAAGACGAAAAGTTAAAAAGTAATTAGTGCAAGTTAAAGCAAAGTTGGTCTCAACAGAACGAGGTTATTAAATCAATCACAAAATAATACGATCACATGTCTCACACAGTGATCATTCCCAGGTCTACTGGAGAGAAACTGGTGTTTTGAACCAAGAACACGAATGGCGCGAAGGTTTTTTATTCGGGAAACCAACACATGAGTTATGAGTTTCAACATGACAACAAACAAAAGCACTCATCTGCATACAGTACTAGGCCCGGAAAGTCACAGTCGCCACAGACGCTAATGCTCACTTCCTTTACGTACTAAGAACCGTTTCACGCGATGTTGCACTCAAATGTTTCTTCCTGTATTTTTCTGCAATTGCTTCAATGTTAAAATCTATGTTCTGGCCCCGTTACTGAATAGTAGTGATGGAAGTAGTATAGTACGGTCGCCCCTCCTCACTACACCGGCCCACAGACTGTCACAAACTAACTGAGTCACGAATGTATCGTGCGGCCGCCGAATTTTTTAGAAAATTCTTCCTAGATCTTTCCGATGACACAGTTTTGTATTTGGCAAATTTGTATATAATTCTTCCTCTTAAGTTTGTAACTCAATCGAACATACTCACTCGTACGTATTGTTTTATTGGCTTTGAGTTCATTGTGTAATCTGTTTGTTTTTATTCGGGACTTGTCATACCAGACGAACTTTTGCTGTTTTGTTTGATTTATCAAAAAAAACTTGTGAAGTAACTTTCTACATTCATTTTCTTATGTTTATTTAAATTTGAACAGCCAATTTGTTCATCTATGACATAAGTTTAACGTTATTACAGATAGTCATAGTTGAGGTATTTGGCTGTTTGTCTTGTATCGTTTATTGCTCACTCAATACCATCGTCGAACCTTCGAGCAAATCTTGTTTTGAATTCGGTAATCGTTAGTTGTCTACGCGTTGTTCGAAGACGGTTCGGTCGTAACGGTGGATGACCCAAGAGGTACGAGCAAACCGAGGGATGAACTGGCTGAAAATGAAGGATGATATGAAGGCGTACGCACTGACACGCATGCAGCGACGCAACAATTGCCGAAGAGCTCGGTGGTTCGTATAACCAATCCATGTCTCCATAATCGGAAACTTTGGGTTGACACTTATTAGGAATCCACTTTCACTAAACATCCGCGGTAACCAACACGTTTTCGTCACAACAAAACGTTTCATCCAACGTACTAAAGCATTTACATATCCGAACCGGACGGCATAGGTAAAGGAGAAATGTGAGGAAGGATAACGCTGTGAATCGCAATGAACATTTGAACGACACCATACCGCTAATAAACGAATGTGTTCAGTGAGCGCAACAAACCGCAAAATAAAGCAGTGGTTGGTAGCTGAAAAAAGTAACTCGGCATCTGCTTCACTAATGGCACTGTAATACAGTTCGCTGTCGTGTGATTGTCGCCATTTGAGTTTTCGACTGTGTAAGTTGTGTGCATGACTTACTGGGCCTCTGGCTGATGCTTGTCCGTCTTTGTTACCATTCCAGATTCCCGTTTGTCCTTCATCCTTCAGAGAAACTGTAATACTCGGAATTCGGGACTTCGAATAGCCCTAGAAATCGTACTCGGATTGAAACCTCCCACGCAAGTAATAAGGAGAAGACCTCGTACTAGTTGCAGTAAGCAGTTCATATTCATGAGACAAGAAGCCGAATTTATGGATGTACAACAGTATTAAAGAAATCATAGTCACCCATTGGTTGATCGTATTAACACATACAAAGTCACAAACTGAACGTTAATTGGTGTAATGGGGAACAGAGAAATAAGCGAATCACAGAAAGCGTAACATTGAGACTGTTTGTCCAACCCTGGTGTAGTATCTTCAACGCGACGTTTGGATTGGTTCTTTGTTATAATTCCTATTGTGTCAGGGTTTGGATAAGCGGTGAATCGAGTAGATTTTCACCACAGAAACCTTATTCCTCAGTGTCTCCACTCCGTTGCACGTTACAGCACTGTAAGACCACCAAACGCCTAATTAAACAAGCACAAAAAGTTCAGTGCGGTGAACTCTCTCGGTTATCATGTGATCAAAATATTGATATATGACCCCAATACAATAAAGCGGCCAGAGAAATGATTTTTAACGAACGTCAGTGAACTGAAAAATGGAGGTTTCAAATACATACATAAACAAATGACAGCCAAGGAAGATAACAAGGACAGTAAGTTCCGACAGATAGGAGGACAATCAGAACACAAGCGCTGCTCTTTTATGCTAAAATACTACCGTCCAAACGTAAATATCCGTACGTGGTGCAAACGAGACGAGGTCCAGTATATACGATTGAATAGAACACTGTGATAAGACAATTATACAGCAGTTAGAGGTCAAAGTGGAAAGGTGCGCTTGAAAAGAGAGCCGGAATAAAATCATTCAACTGACCATCAACGTTGCGTCGATCACGGAAAGCTCATCAGCACAAGGGTGTGGCTACGAAACCCCTGACCGTTCCACTGAGAAAGGTTGGTAGATTCTACTTTCCTAGTCGAGGAGTTCGCGAACGTGCACACTTTCTGATATGGCATTGCATCACAGCTAGTGGTGAGCTCGTATCTGCAAACTCGTTGTCTTCTTTTTCGACGAAACTCAACGTTTTTTCCCGGTTATTCTCTTTTTCCTCCACTATACATTCGTGCTTATTTAGTATTCTGCAACTTCGTGGGGGTACACTAATCATCTCAAAACAAGCGACGCTCACAGTATTGTGTTGGGAAGGACATTGACACTCGAAGCCAATGAGAAAACTGTCACACACAGTACATAAACACATAACCAAGGTTTAAAAAAAGCTCATTCGCATGCAATGGTTGTCCAGGCAACTGTCACATTAATAAGCATTCGATTGGGCAGTTATTCCAGTCTAACATGTCCGTCCACGGATTTCCATACGAAACAGGAGTGATGATTTTGGCTCAGTCTCGTATAAACCACTGCGTGCATTGAGGCTACATGCCATTCAACCATATGATGAGTGGTCCATTACAAGAGGTGCGGTGGGTAAGAGTTTCGGTTCGTTGATGGAAGGCCGCTCACTGGAATCGTCTGTGAACTATCTCTACATGATGAACCCAAACAAGAGCGAAACCAGTCAAGGAGTGTCTAATTGAGGATACGCACCATAAAATGTCATGAACTCTGATATATTTTTGGTGGATGCAATGATGACTTGCAACCGAAATATCATCTAAACATCCTTGTTTGGCGAGTAAATCAGTACCCGGAAGTGCCTGTGTGATTTGGTCAGCACTATTGGCCATGACGATTAGGATCAAAGATTCTTGAAGACGTGCACAGACATTGTTTTCTATGAGAATGTAAGCGTACCTGGCTTAACGTGACAACACGTGAACTGAGATATTCCCTAAGCAACTCAACGTGAGGGCAACTACCCTGATAGGATCGTTAACGATGTAGAATGTGAGTTATTGAGGCAGTATGAAAAAAGCAATGTCCGAAAGAACAGGTTTCACATTATCCCAGTAGAGAAGTAAAAGGTGTGAGTCTATACCAGACACTGAGCAAGGTGTGCCCATAGATGACACATCCAGAGGTTAAATTACACGCGTACAGTGCGTTACAAGGTTTCTCTCAAAGTAACTGATGACTATGTACAACAGGCGAGTTAGGATTTGGATGACATACATAAGGCGTAAATAGACCTGAAAGAAAAATAGTTTGCACACCAAACCTACTAACCACTATTACAGCAATGAATGGGAACAAATTCGAAAGCAATGCGTCTCTGATAGATGAAGTATAGCAGCGGAGTTCACGTTTCGAAAAGTACATAATCCGTGAGGACAGTCAAAATAAAAGATTGGTCCAAATGGAAACAAACTCGGGCTACCCAGTGACAATGACGACCACCTCTATATTGAATGACCGGTACAAACAGACTAGACAATGATTAAATGTCGAATGACTCGTTGGTCAGGCAGTAACATCGACCCAGTCACATTTCGACCGGACAAGAGAAGACACTGAATTCAACAACAGAAAACAATGACCTAGGGAAAACTTACATTGGCCGAGCAAAGCGATTGAGTGGCTAATGTAAACATGCACGAATATTTTTCTTCCTCTAGCTATCGCACTTTTTTTCTACTCAAGGGCTGAAATCGGTCATTCCTTTGTGATTGGCCTGCAATCTATAGAGCATCTCCCACAGCCGCAGAAAGGGCTTGGAGAAATCCTTTACAAGCATTTAGTATCGCTGATCATTGGCGGAGTGGTAGGCAATTCTCACGATCCAGCTGGGTATCAGCATATACACCATGGGAATCAAACTAACAATTCGTCTACAAGTTTCAGAATGGTAGTCCGCGACGCTGTGGATAAGTGTCTAGGTTACTACTCAGACACTTACTAACAGATTGTGGGTTCGATTTCCCAGCATGCGTAGTGCCATTCGGAACCCACTTTGCAGGTAATCAAAGGTAGCAACTGTTTACAGAATCAACAATTTTATTGGCCTATAGTGATGTAAGGGTCAGGTCATATTTTTACGGCCCTAGGATTAACCATGTTGTTCTGACCATTGAGACATACACCGCTTCCCAGTGGCTTATTGATGGTTTTGTCCGTCGTTGCTTTGCCGCGCCCTGGTTGGCCATCTGACCACGACCAACCGTGTTCGCCTATTACTAGATATCGCAGTGCTCTGTAATCACTTTGCCCGATGAACCTAGTGCACGTGATCAATGAGCGGACTGTTCATGTAGTCAATGCGGGACAATATCTTTGGCTAGGGAGTTGTTCTCCTAGGATTTGAAGTTAAGTGTACAACAGCAGCCCATAAATAATGGAGCAATTGGCGAAGATATTGTAAATATCATCATCATCATAAACAGCAATACATCAGTGGTTCACACTGATGCTTTACTGCCACACAACCATGAATAAGAAGAAACAAACTCTGTTTAGGGAGACAGAAGGAAAAATGGGAGGGGAGTGGACCTAATTACTACAAATAGCAACGTCTATATTCAAATATACAACCTCAAGGCGCCTACATCTTGCAAACAAGCAACCGAGCTGTAAGTGAAAGTAAGGCGTCATCAGCAAGACAGCTTCCTCACGGATTTCACTGCCTCGTGTCATTAAATGCACTCACTTCACAGACAACTCGGACAAATAACAACTATCACGCCACTGAGCACGGCTAGCCGCCATCTCACATAACGTCTCAAGCCACCGACTCTGTGAGTCGTGTAGGCCCCAGCCCGGAAGACGAACCCGATCTACAGTGCTCAACCCATTCGTGAACGATTTCATTTGTCTACGCCAGGTCATCATCTGTCCACCTCGCACCTTACGCCAATCGGTCGAAGCGTCAGCGAACAGTGCTCGGTGTGGCAAGCGATTAGCTGGCATCCTTAGTACATAGCCTAACCATCTAAGTCTGTGCAAATGTAGTGATTGAATAAAAGAACTCGTTTGACAATCAGTGCCAAACACCCGCTTCCTAACCTCTTCGTTGCTTACTCACTGGTGCCACCCGATACGAGCGATTGAACGCAGACATCGATCGTCAAACATCTGAAGACGGTTCACGTCTTCTACTCTGAGCGGCCAGGTTTCGTTACCGTAAAGTAATACAGCCCTCACTGTTGTCTGATATACACGATCCTTAAGCTTCAGAGAAACACCTCTCTGTCGCCATAGGTGTCTCAGATTAGCGAACATCGCCCTAGCCTTAGAAACACGCGCATCCATTTCATTCCCTACACCTCCGCCGTCACCGCTGATGCAGCTTCTCAAGTATACGAGCCGGTCAAAAACCTCCATGATTTCATTATCTAACATCAAACCTACGTTTTAAATGTCATCAGCAACAGCTCCGTGTACTTCCAATAGTACTGCAGCGTAAAAATTGACAAACACCGTTACGATTCTTATTCGACTTTGCAGTTAATGCCACCCTCGAGACTTGGTTTGAACGTTATGGGGACATTTTTCACACGGATTTCTATAACCGAGACGATTCATGTAAAGAACCTTTACTGATGAAGAAGATAGGGGTTGTTGAACATACAGAGTAATATTAAATTCATCCTTTCAAAAAAGTTAACATGATTTCGACTTTATTGAAACTGCTCAAACAAACCTCCCTTTTCGGTATCCGCTATCAGTGCCTCAACTCATTCAAAGGGGAGGACGATGACCTCATCATGTTTGTCAATAGCGAATGTGAGCGGTTCAAGTTGCACTCTATTACGGATGATCAATTTGGTTTTTGTCAGCGACCTACAATCGATGACTGATGCAAATATCCGAACTGGTAGCTTGACCAAAATCTAGCAAGATCGATCACAGTTGAAGATCAACGGTTTGTTAACCTCCAGCATGACATTACTATAATTCAGCATTCAGGCTGTGGAAAAACGATCAATTTCAATGCAACAAAACGTCAATCTGCGTCCCGCAGTGCAAACAAACAGTTCAGTGATTTCAACAAACAAACTCCAACCGGTTAGTGGCATTGTGATGAATTGACATTTCGCATGGTTCTGCACATTCAAACGCGTCGATGCACGGTATGCCACAAGGTAGGCTATAACAATAATCACAACTCATTCAAACAAACGAAAAATAGACACTTTGTTCGTTCAATGTTCAAGAAACCGGCTAGCGGTTTCAAGTGTATCGACCATCGTGCAATTAGACGTTAACATTCGTAGAAAGTTTATTTCATTACTCATTAATGATCATCAGGCTTGTCTGCAATTAGACACTACATCAGATGTCACTGATTTTTCATGAGCTAGGACGCCCAGTGGGAAAACCTACGTGCAAACCCACGGCTCACGTAGCTTGCAACGCTTCAGGTCAATTGTTCCAACGAACACCAGAACTCGAATGCATTGTGTCCTTCAATGGAAGATCAACTAAGGGTACTTTTGAGTGCCAATCTCAGTCTTCTAGGATGTGATTGGATAAAAGACTTAGGGTTAGTCAATCTACTTCTCAATCGTATCTATAACAATCTACGCACCTCTCAAGCTGTTAACTGTATTTCAGTCAAGAGAAATACAGCTTACTGGGGAGTTACAAAAACGAGTTGCGTGAATGATTACCGCATAGCCTGGTCGCCGCAATCAAATTTAGACCAAATTGCATCTCTAACCTGGGTTCAAGCGCGTATTCCGTCCAAAACGTCCGGTACTATTATGTAGCTGAACAATTGGCAGATCAGGAGGTTAAAAACTGCAGGAATCATTCTACCCGCAAATGATTAATCGCAGACAACTCCAAAAAAGCTCAATCGTTATTTTTATTGACTACTCCACTGGTTTAAATATAGTCCTAGAACCACATCAGTATCCGTTGCCGTTATCAGACGATTTGTTAGCAATTCTCAACGACGGGAAGCATTTTATTAAATTAGACCTGTCTGACACTTATTTCCAAAACTAGGTTGACAAGGGCTCGAAACAGCCTCTGACTATCAACATCCATCTGTTACATCACAATCGCCTCCCATTTGGTGTTAAGGCAGTCCCGGATAACTTTTCGACAAGTAACAGATACAACGTTAACTCACTTCGCGGGTGCAGCAGCAGTATATTCAGACGATATACTGGTGATCGGTAAGACTTCGAGTGAATAATTTGACAGGCCAGAGTGTGTGTTTTGGAGAATAAAAGATTACCGGTTTAATTTGCGTCCAGACAAATGCGAGTTCATTTTTCAATCGGTCGGTTATTTAGGATTTATAATCGATGAGAACAGTAGAATTTCTGATTCCCCTAACGATATTGCTATTCAGAATATGTCACAACCTACCGACCTAATAATTCTGACATTTTTCGAGACTAGCGAGTTGCTACAGCCCATTCTTGCCTAGCACGCACGAGGTTTGCGAACCACTAAAACAGTCATCGACAAGGGATACCACTTGAAATTGGTCATAAGTGTGTAAAGTAACATTTGACAAAATTAAGTTGATATCCGTGTCCAACCTTCTTCTCACTCATCTTGATTTTAAGCTGAAAAACGTAGCTGCAGCGGATATAGTAAATTATATTGGGATACCGTCATTGCTCACGTTTTACATGACGGCTCCAAAAATGTGATCGTGCACGATTGCTCACATGGGTTGAAAAAATTATGGACAGATGGAAAAGAGAAGCTTAGCAATTACATTCTTTAGAAAGAAAGTTCCACAATCTACTTCACAGTCGACGCTTTACGCCAATCACAGACCAAAAAGCGCTACTTCTTATTTTTGGTTCTAAGAAAGGTACTGTAGTACACTCAACCAGTTGATTGTAACGATGGGCTACATTGTTGCTAAACTACGATTTTGAGCTCCAATAGTGACGTAACTCAGACTCTGATCAAGTTATTTTCCACGATCGACTGACTTGCACATTGTTTCAAAGGAAGGCCGTCAGAACAGTCGGACTGTTGCTAATGCAATTAGTGCATTACTAGTTACATTCGAACGGGTTAAGCTTGCCATTCGAGAAGATAAAGCGTTTCAGCAGGTCTTCAAATACACACGAAGACCTTCGTCAACGTCTCTCGTTCTGGCTCGTGGTCAACTCATATCTACTGCCTGCAGGTAGAATAGTCAGTCTAGTGGCGTTCCGCCAAGCTACGTTGAAACAATCGCATGGCTCAACTGGGGGCTGGTGGCATGAAGTTCCTGACACGAAAGTTTTATTCAGACTTGGAATTGGTAGAGCTATGGAATCAGTGGTTAAAAGTTATCTCCGCAATGCTCAAGCCACTAAGAATCCGAGGAAAAAAATCATTGCAGTCCTCGCCTTATCCGACATGTCCATGGCCTTATCTGGATGTCGACTTTGTTGGTTCATTCATCTGGAGCTTTCGAACCAAGTGTACGTGATCAATGAGTGAACTATTCATGTTATATACACAGTTGTCCATCAAAAATTGTTTTTCTCATGGGAAGATGGTGAGAATTTGGTGTGTTGCTCATTTTCTGTCTCCGCAGGTGGCCGTTTTGAGGGCCACCGATGTATTCGCAAATGATTACTTACCTTTGATTAGCAAATAACATTGGATTACGCCTCCATTTCACAACGTTACAGCTGGTTGTGGAAATAAACATATTAATCACGTGATACATACACATTGTCCATTAGGTCAGCCAACAACCATGGTTACGACGAACGACACTGCTTCGATGGGCGGGTTGGATGTGCGTTCGTCCAATGGCAGACTGGCGTGGTAAGCCATCTGCGAATTTGAACAGAGAGATCAACGTTGCCAACGCTGGCTGCGCTTTAGTTACCGCCACGGATACTTGAGGGACAAAACATGCTGATGAAGCCTTTTCGGAGTAGGTATCGATGATGACCGCTCAATTAATCCCGGGGCAATTCAATTCCGACTGGGATGATTAATTTCCTTGGCATTAATCCATAATCGCGACTGCGCAACCAATTAGTACCATCGAATAAGTTTGCAACCAAGATGACGAAGAGGCATTTTTGGGAATATGCCGCTTCGACGTGTATTCGCGTTTATGTTGAGATAGTGAATGAATGGAAAATAATCTATCGAAAGAAATCCAGACACAGGTGACAGGAAATTTTAAGCTTATGCAAACGGATCTTCATGAATGTTCAACCATACGAGGATGGAACCGATTAAACAAACTGAGTGTACGCAAAACTCAAGTGACTAAAGGATGCTCTATGTCGTGTGTTTTTGTATGCCTAGGACCAACATCATATCAACAAAAGTCCCCGCTCACACGTGTATTTCACAGCACGTTGAGTAGACAGCATACTTATCTGCAGCCACTGTCATTCTCTGGACGAACTGCCCATGAAAAGTTGTCACGTAACCACTAACGATCCACAGAACACACTGACTACCAACAATGTGCCCGACTGTTCAAGTTCCGGAACACCCAAGATTGTTGAAGTCAGGTTCGTCTGGACACATTAACCGACCGAGTTGCCTTTATACACTCATATACTTAAGAGTGAGCTCTTAGGAGAAGATTTGACAAAAACTGTCAGCACAATAAAAGGTGAGATCGGCATCAGATAAGTTAATCAGAACCCTTGACAAAAAATCTGCAGAAGGATGGGAACAATGTGAACAATAGCGATTATATACAGCAAAGGCAATAAAAAAATAATGCCGCCAAAACAAACATGAAACTGAATCCCACTCTAGAAAACCACTCAGAATGCTGAAAAGACGAATACAGATAGATATAGCCTTGCGTGGTAGAGAGAACTTTAAAAATGGAGGCAGATGGATGGATGGAGAAAGCGGAGGGCACAAAAAAACCCGATGTGCATAAGTGCAGAACGGGGATTTTCAAATGTAGCAAGATTCGTCAAATGTCGATGGTATGATAAATGGAACCGGTGTGTTTTCTGGAAGGCGGATAGTGTGAAACTCAGAAATACATGGTATTCAGTAGAAAACTGAGGCAGAAGAAGGAAGCGAGTCGGGACTAGACAAGGGTTCCAGCAAGAGATCGAGGCTGAAGCACGAAAAAATGAGAATATTGCGAAGCGATTGGCTTGGCAACAAAAGTTAAGGGCCTGAGATGTCCGGATCCGACGCGATCCACTGGGTCTCGAGAGTTGTTCAACGGACGGAATGCATCCGCATGCTGGACAGCATCCTCAGGCAAATTCAATGCAGCGGACACAGCGTTGTCAGCATCGTTCGGCAACTCTTCAGTATCTCCACCAAACAAAAACACACATCCATAGGCAAACGTGCAGGAGAAGCCAAGGCACTTTGGGGGCCCAAAGAGTAGATCCAGATAGTTCAGTTTCGAAGCGGTCAGCCATTGACCGGTGGCCGGTGACCATTGGCCAGTGGACTGGGGGTTCTGATCCGGAGAGATACGAATGCGCAGGCTGTAGACTGCCATAGGATGGGAGGGTATGCTGTATTCGGTCTTGAGTGGTTTTGCTAAGTTACCGGTTACATTGTGGCTGTCGAGATGCATGGACGCTTCCGAAGCGGTTGATGCATTGGTGCGTGAGCCAAATAAACGGCGCTCTTGAACGGCCAGTGCTTCAAGCCGCTTGATTCGTTTTTCCGCTGTACGCCGGCACCCTGATTTGAAAATAGCGGATGGACGATGGATACTTGGCTGAATATCTACGGGACGGGTCAGAAGAAATAAACGATGAGCAAGATACCATCGAAGAGCCAAAGAGACAAGCAGAATTAAAAATACAGCGGATAGCTGACAGACTCGATATCATCTAGACTGAAGCAGTGAGCAGTTGGGAATGAAAAACATTCGGAAGCAAGAAGACGGAACATACAAGACCAGTCATGATATCCGAAATTTTGCGACACAAATCTGACAAGCAACAGCAAACAGCCGTAAATTTTAGATCGTCCGTTCCACTAGAAGCCGTGTCCGCTGACGACAAAGTGAGCAAAAAGGAGTACGTCCCAAAACTAACGCGTTCTTGATCACCAGGGATCGATGGGTGATCAACACGCATGACAGAGGGTGGTTATTAGCACTGTCGTGTAAGTAGTCAAACAGTATTGGAACAAGATACAGTTATATTGTCTCCAGGTGGACAGAAGCGACAAGGAAATGATTCAGACAAGTTAAAGCCCCTTGTACAGCTACCGAATGCGGGAACAGAAAACCCAGACGGTGTACTACCGCGGAGTAAATTGAGTCTATTGCTTTTCGGAAGGGATTGATCAGAAAGGTCTATTCAAATGCTCAAGTTAGTATACCATAAGGGGAGTGTCCGATTATGGTCAGACAAAAACGGTGAAAAAGTGCTCTTACCATACCGAGTGGTAGAGATTTAGACCACTAAAGATTAGACAAAAACTATGAGGCAGTTGGGCAAAGATTTACCTTAACACATCTCGACATCAGTGGTAGGTGCTGTTAGCCAGGTTAGGTACAGCCTCATGCTCATGCACATGGCGAGTTGGAAACAATATCTAATATGACAGCATAATATCATCAATGACAGACCTAAAACCATACAATCAATGATTTTGCTAACTAACTTTATTTCCTTCGGCATTTCTAAAACCATTCTTTGGGACTTTCCTTATCATGACCTTGATAAATGGCAGTTCAAACCAAAGCAGGGTACGTAGGTATACAAGTGTGTGGTCCACGGATCAGTCCCTAGGCCGCGAGTTTTGAGCCCGCGTGACCAAGTCTAGTACTGCTTTTTGAGTTCGGTGTAGATACTGATTATTTCTTTTCGCGACGTATTGTTGTTAGTTATTATGGTTGCCTTTCGAGTCATCTACAAGGTTCGTCAAGCCCACTCCGGAGCTGTCAGGTTGGGAATGTTATCGGTGGCAGAGGCTATTTCCATCAGGCTTTATAATCCCTGTTTGTATGCCCAAAAAAGTTCGTACACACCCTACATCTCCCTTGGATAATTATTCCACAGCCAATTGGAACTCAAGCAAGCGTGAACGATTTGACACCGATGAATGCATGTCTCGCGACAGGCACGACTGACAGTTCACACATTCAGTGACACTCCCACCTCCGTCCCAGTAGACTGTGATCCGCCTCACGTCTGTGATTTTAATGACCTACCTGATTTGTTCTCATTGTTCATATAGTAACCCCATGTACCTTATGTAGTTGTAAAAGCCCGATTAAATTTACCGAAAACGGTTGTTGGGATAATTAACCCCTTATGGTTGTTTCTGTCAATGGTTTCTTCATAGTTTGTTTTTTCTACTTACGTCCCCCTTTCACAACCATCGAGGTTGTATGATATACATCGCCTGCTTTACATTAATTTTTGGAAGGTTAAACAACTAAGTAACCTTGCGCCTCGATTGGTCAGTTCGAGATACATTGATAACTTATCACTTCCGCCTTTCAGTCAATATCGACCAAGCTGTAATTCATCGGCTCACGCGGTTGACCTTGAGGTAACACGAGGAGCTGTGATTCGACAGCATACCGAACAGCTGTGCTGAGGCATAAATGGGCATGACCCGATGATTGCTTGTAAAAAATAAGGGTGTCAGTCAGATGTCGTCACCCAGTGAAGACCTTCTTTTGGTACACAGTGTGGGGTAATAAAATTACAAGTCCCAGTCTATACATACGGATCCCACTGATGGAAGCCGAACACATTGAGCCAAGATTGACAACATTTGCTTCGTAAATAAACCCGTCCACTGGAACACAGATGTCCACCGGGTTGTTAAGACCGTATACACCGATATCAGAGGAGCTACAGACTGTCAGTCGATGACATTCGTCGTAAACTGCAGTAAATTCACTAAACCTTGTAGCCAATAATGTTTTCTGCTCACATGACGTGTACCAATACACAGCAAAAGGTTGCCAGTTATTTTGAATGCCACTTAAATCGTCAAAGTAGTTGAAACTTACCAATAGAATGAGTGTTTGGGATTATAGAGGATTTAGAAGCGTAGGACGCAGAGGGCAGCGACATTTCCACAGCCATCTCACTAGGTTCCTCAGAATCAGAACCGCCTTGTGGCAAAGGCGCACCAGTTCGCTCCAAACTGTTTGACAAAGTCGAAGTGGATGGCAAGGCTGAGGAACTATTTCGACCGAGAATGAATGGCTTACGCCGCTGCCAATTTCGGCGCTGTTTAGCCGCTTCTTCTAGCAACAGGTCGGTGGATTGACTGACGCAGAGCACGGTGTACACAATGTCGATCGGGGTATCGTAACAATTTTGCATCGTCGATTCTGTTTTGTTAGTGTCGACATACGGTAAACCGATGATAGCCTCATGGTAGAAATCGATGGGTGGACATCCTGGAACATTGATTGGACACTGAATTTCAGTCCAAAACCACTGACTCGAGAACCAATCTATGAGCGTGGGTAAAATAACACAGGAGAAGGGTTTATACAAATGAGGTAAGCTTTTGGGATTACAATGCGGTGTTGCTTCGTTCCACCCTCCATATTCAACTTCTAAACCACCAGAAAGACGGGTATTATGACCTGCCTAATTGACCCATCGCGAGCAAATCCTGTGTATGATACCGAGAACTTATCGACCGTTTGAGGAAGTCACGAAAAGAAAAAAACTATACAGAGTGACCCTCGAATAACAGACACAACCCACAATAGTGACATGAAAAGAAAGTGTGTTCATGCATATGAATAAAATCGCGAGTTTGAGGCGCAGGAAAACATGCGACTTAGGCCAGTCCGAGAACTACAAAAAAAATGTCCAACCTTAAAGATCTGATTGACTAATTGAAATTTTCATTCGGTTTGTCCTAAACCAAAACTTTCTCAATGAATTGCACGATCGTTCAATCGACGACTACGATTGGCTTGTGTCGGACGCGTTGGTGTTTGTCTTGGTAAATCTGTCGTATGATGTGTAAAGCGAAAAGTAATAAGGAGCTCGCAAGACAGGCTACAATCTACAGGTGCTTCATCTGAGATGAATGTGGAGCTTAATCGGTTAGCGTGGTGAACCCGAACGACGCCTCGTACTTCAGTGCTACGTATATCTTCGTGCTTACGTAAGGAATAACCTAGCAAAAATCAGCCACTGTTACAACAGTGGCGTGCTGAATATGGTCTAGGTTGGCTTCATACAGGTGGTTGAATTATGTCTCAGTGGCCTCATGTTGCGGCACACGATAGGTTTACACACGAACTGAGAGCAGCCGGTGAGGTCCGCAACATCTCTTCGGTCGGTTAGACGCCATCTTGAGTTTGGAGACAACACTACTGCGCGGCAAGAAATTCTCCAGAAGATCCACTTTTTCCCTCTTCATCGATTTCACAACAGTACATTAGAAAGCATCAAAGAGACACTCTGTTCCCTAGTTGGATTGGGAAACCGAGTTGGGATAATATTGTGGACCGTAAAGAATGGATCAAAGACCGCCGAAGTGAAAAATGTGCGACGTTGACCAACTTCTCCAAGTAGCCAACACGACAGAAAGGCTGACGCAGCCGGAAAAGAGTAGGTTCTGATGTCAACTGTCGGGTCGCCGATACTTACAGCCCATGCAATTGAGAGGCAACGGCACCAAGGAAGTGGGTCTATTAACCGGCACAACAAATTCCAAATGAACATAAGATCAGGCTGCAGCGTGTGTCGGACAAGCACACATCAGGGTTTCTGTTAGCAATTTGTGGGTAGGTGCAAAATTCAAACACGACAGCGATAGCAACACCAGTTCTTCGAATAGAAGGAAGCTGACAAGGATGGACAACGGGTCGTGGCGCTGGAAGAACCACTGAAGATCAACTTGGGAGCACTTAGTTGGCCACCATGTGAAGGGAAAGCAGACCGTCCATACCCTGATGTGGAGGCCAGGCTTGTGCACTATATCGGTCTGGAGGACCACGCTGACTAGGACATCGGTACAACTTTATAAGACATGTCAGAAAGGAGTAGTCAGACGAAAAGCATGTTGCACGGCTGACTGTTTGAGGGTGTTTAGATAATGAGAAACGAACCTACGAGAATATAATGAAACAATGTCTATGGTTGTGATACCGCTATCTACTGATTAAAGAAGAGGGGAGTAAGAAGAGATATTAACAGACAAAAAGTCACTCCGATCGCTCAAAGGTTGACCGTGACCATGGGTGTATTACCCAATTACCGAATACATGTACTGCGCACAGCCGCGATGAGAATCAGACATCGATATCTCACTCACTGAGCCCTCATTGTCAAGAGTTAAACTGTTCAGTCGCCAGTTCTCGGTAAGGTCCCTCAATAAAGCCCTAGCTTCCGCAGGTCAGAATTCTGAATCAGAGACTCCAGGTGGGATCCCTCAAGTCAGTCTCCTTCCGTGGCATAAATCGTTGGAAAGCATCAAAAGTTGTCAGTGTTCCGATAGAACAGTCCATCCACTTCCCCTGTTCCCCTCTCTGCTCCTAATTCGCCTTCTTTAAAGCCAAGACAACCGGCAAACATTGACGTTTTTAATGCTCACATTCTTTGACAACTAGATCACTGAAGTGCTTTACCGAGCACCTTCTCGAGCTTGGAAATGTGTGCTGTGTTTCCGAAACGCGCATTTGTGATTTCAAAATTGCCCCCCACTTGAGTTCACAAGTTCAGTGATGAGGGGGGAAGTCGAATCTCGCGGTCAAGCTGAGTTCTAAGGTAGATCAGAACCTGCTCGACTTAATCCCAGTGAACGGTCACCTATGTGTCATCAGACTTGGCACACCAGTCAAAGACTGTTGAGACAGATCAGAGAGACGTTGTTTACTTGTCATGTCTGTATATGCTCCAACAAACAACAGTTCAGATGCTGTCAAGAACGCCTGCTATGATGTCCACATATTTCATGTACACTTAGCACAAGACCACGTGCCAAAATATAGGAGAGATTGTGTAAAACAAATGAGGAGAAAGACGTGGAGGACGAAAGCAGAAAACATACCGATGCACACAGAGATTCGCAACACGAGCGCCACTGGCACTTATTCTTCGAAGGAGCACAGTACTGCCACTCCTGAAATAGCATATTGCACTAAGTGGATGCAAAAGCCATACCAAACTGATGAAGTGAAGCAACCACTGTTTCCATGATGTAAGTTTCCTGTGAACCCTCACATACTAAAGCGGTGTCGTCTACATAATCCATGTTTAGAAGCTGAATGTCTCGAAGCAGTTCTATACCATCGTATTTGCAATCCATCAGGGAGCACTCTAGAATCTCGGTTACTGCAAAGCTGAACAGGAAAGGGGAGGCTAGACAACCTTGTTGGCGATACGCTGCCAGAAGTCTTACAATTTTTCGAGGTCTGACAATAAATTGTTTTAAGGATGTTCACGCACATTTCAGACATACCCTTCCTCGATAGACAGTCCCAGAGTGCAGCCTTATCATTTGAATCAAATGCCCCCTCAATGTTCAAAAGGACAACAATTGTTGGACTTCTAAGTAAATGGAATGTGAAGATCTCAGTAATGAAACCACGGTCAGGCTGAAACCTAGCATGCTTCCTGCGGATATGTTGTTACGTCGTTTCGCCCACTGTACGAAGTACAATGGAGGCAAACATCTTTGACTCAACAGGAAACAGGCCAATCCCTCGGTGATCTGCACACGAAGTGCGTGAGACCTCTCAAAAAATGGAGAGGACGTTAGCCAACCCCCAGTCAGTTAGGACGACCTCCCTGACCCCACAGCCGTCAGTTCTTGACTAAGGCTGGTTGCCATCTAGTGAAAGGGAAGGAGAGAGTTCGTCTGGGCAGAGTGTCTTGTTACGTTTCAAGGACATAATCTCAAGTGATTCCTCTGTTTTTCTTCTTCTGAGAACGGAGAAACGTCAACATACCAGTAAGCACAGGCAGAACTCAAAGGCAAAGTCAATGGCGTGAGGGGCCAGTTGAACTGCTGTTGGGAATGCTCAGCCTAGCGTCTTAAGTGCCGTCGCAGGTTATGATTACGCTCGCCGTTAGCTTCACAGGCTCTCTCGCTTACATCTAGCCTCCTACTGTCCGTTGATTGGATGAAGTGAAAAAGTTTTCGAAAGTTCCCGGTAACAGCAGCGAGTCATATCCACCAGGCTTCACGATCCTCTCGTAGTTGCTTCCGGAGTTCTAAGCGAGTGATGCTGTGAACTGAGCAAACAGACTGCACATACACGTTACATGTCGACTACGCGTCCAGCGTACTTCAATGTCGTTCGGCGGGTGGCGTTCCAGACTACAAGCAGGTGCGCTCTGGTAAGTGTAGAGTACTGGATCTTTAACTTACTCACGGCATTTGCTTGGTGACGAAGTAGCCTTTAACCAAAGCGTACATCGAAGTTGGCATATGCCAGTGCATGATCGGGATTTACACAGGTGCTCCAGGTTGAATTTCAGGCTCGGAAACAGATAAGTCACCGACATCCCCACAGAGCTATAACAAACGTTCACTGTCGTATGTTTACTGAGTATCGTAGGAGTGATGTTTACTTAAGTCGCACACATCAGCACTCAACCTGCCTACCTGAACGTTCAAGTCATCAATCAGTACTGCAATGTTCGTGCGCCGAGCGGTGTGCAGAGGGGGTAGTGAGCTGGGAATAACAACAATCTTTGGCTGCACATGGATAAAGGTCTGCAAGAACACAGGCCGCAAAGAAAATAACAAACGGTGTTTATGAAAGGGGCCTTAAGATGCCCTAACCACACCCTCGAATCCAATAAAGAATAGACGGTTGTTGAAAGGTAACCAGTTGAACAGCATCTTCTCTACGTATACGCTTGGGTCATCTGGACACTAGCTTGGTCAATGGACTACGCGGCAAGGTCTCCAGACAAACACACGTTGTATGCGCATGATGGAGCACCAGATGTAGATTGAAGGTGTAGTACTGCTTCGGAATTCTGAAACCGTGTTTCACCGAGACGGTTGGCATGGACAGCAAAGGTTTATAATGTACGTGCAAGAGCTGCCTTATGATCTATCTGCGTAAGTGTTCGAACACTGAAGGTGGTGAGCCTAAATAGCGCCCAGAGTACAAGCAGACGTTTGCGTCTGCCAAGTAAAGGTACCACTTTGGTGTTTGGAACAGTATCATTCTATCCAAGACAACAAGGTGGTAAATCACTGGTGTATCCGTAAACGGGATTGCGGGGGTCACTATGTAAAGAATCACTTAATAACCTAAGACAGAGAGGGATAGATTAAAAGACAGCAGCAAAGCCGGCTACTGATTTATAGTTAGAACACGAGACAAGATTCATATGTAAAAGACTCAATTGTATAGGTGTGGGAGGTAAGATGCTTCCCAGTTGCCCAAGCCGAAAGGCGGGGTTCACCTGAGGGGACTCATCCGAGGACTGGTTCAAAGGAAGTATAACACATAAGGCACTGGACAGAAGCACTGAATTCTCAGTCTATCAATACTTCGGTTCACATTCCCTTCAGATGGATTTATCCGCCCAAGATGCTCAATACATTCAGCATGGAGTTGTAGTATAAGCAGTACAGCTGTTCAAAGACTTAGTAAGGATGGCTGATCTGCCTGGCAAGAGAGTCCAAGACTAACAGGACCGTTGAGACGCCTGTCTCTGGTTGCGGATGGCTAAGTTGGTTCTTAAGCCCTTCGAATTGGGTCCGGCCAATCAAGGTACGCGGCATTCGTCGGAACCAGTGATCAACACGATAATCCGTAGAATAACTGTTAGCCTGCAGTAAGTATGACGCTGATCCAGAATTTAGTGAGGATCGAATACAACTCGTTTAAGAATACCTGTTCTTCCCTAATATTTGTCTTCCGAGGTAAAATGATTCGACGTCAAAACTATAGTTAAGAGTGGGATCTATCTGGTTTCTCGGTGGTTTTCGCAAAGGCACATAACTCATTGTTGAACACGGAAACCATTGTCAAGTGATATCAGCATGGAGGGATGTTCTTCATCGCTCACACAAGTTAAAACATCTGAGTCAACACCTTCAGTGACATTTCTTTACCTCTGAAAAACGCTGACACGAGGGCACCCGCGGTCAGCAGTTCCACCAAATTTTGGAACCGTAGTGCAATAACGGACCTTAACTTTGGTGGGTGATTTTAAACCTTTTGCCTAGAGTAGTGCACAACAAGCTTGTGACGGCAAAAGAGAGGTAAGATAGCAGTGTGCTAGAGTTAGCATCAGTTTTCAAGGAAAGAGTGTCAATCCCTTTTCAACTCTAAACCTGGAAGACCAGGGGATCGTAGTTCGTCACCTGGCATGATCGATTCAATTGGTGTGAACATCACACCATCTAGCTTAGCCCAGCACGTAATCGGAGTGCGCAAGCCGATACACCGTTTTAAGATCAAGTTTCGTTGAAAAGAGATCCAGTCCCGTTTAAACGCCAGGTAGCTCCTCCACAGAATTAAACGACGTGATAGGTGGCCACATACTTGAGTTAACAAACAATAAATTAAGATTGCTTAGTGTCGCTGGATCCCCTGTTCTGATTTTTCTCGATTGAGTAGCTCAGTACGCGATACTGGGTTGTTCTGGCTATGTGGCTCGAGACAAACCCTAAGTGGTTACTATTAAGCGTAACACTACTTTTCTTGAAAGTTAACTTATGGTTAACAGTGATGTGCTCATCATGTGAAGAAAGATTTTGAAAGATAAATAGCCCGGATAAATGTCAACAAAATCTATACCCTAAGCCACAAAAATTCACAATCATTGCCAACTTAACAATGTTAAACTGGGAGGCAAGCATAAATCCGAGACAACATCAACATCTGGCAACTTGGCGATTTCTTCCAACTACCAGAGACTATAGTAAATCAGCTGTCATGTGACAGACCTTTAGTCGTTGATATACGGAATACATGGACAAAGCGAGTGTAGATAGTACAATTCATTGCTTCCATTACCAATATTGCCCATATAAGATTCGGTAGCCAGAAAGGACACGGCATACGTGCAACTAATCCGATGAAAAGACACATAAAACATCCCAGTAGGGATGAAAAGTTCGGAGAACATTAAATAAACTATCGTTAACTAACCCTGAGACGATTCAGATGATTTGCATCGGCTCAAGATCCACATATCACCGGCAGGACGCCCACGATATGGTTTAGGGGCAGCCATATCGAACGACGGGGCCATGAAAGACTCGAGGTTGCCGAACATAACCAATGCTCGATTGGAGTCGAGGGCGCAAACCGAATGTCCACAACGGCCGGCTGGCCAGCCAACTCCATACGTGATCGGTTTCACAGTGAACCAGCGTCCAAGGTCAGGAGAAATAATACACAGGTCCTCCACACAAGCGCCTGACACAGATGAAATCCCACCGAACAGGAGAAAAACAGCGGGTTCCCCATCCGGACCAGCTGGAAGGAAACAGCCTGATTGACCGGCATTCACATGCGGATTTTGGACAGTGGTGTGGTCAATGTGACGTAACTGAACACGGGACCAGAACAGTTTGACTGTGTCAAAGCTGCTGAGGTCGGACAGCCAATCGATACGGCCCTGATAAAGATGGAAAACGGAAACACAGTTATCCATAAACAATCAAAATAACAGTTTGCGATGAAAATTGCAGTCCGGTGAGGATCCAGCCATGGTCTCATTCACTCAAAGCATTATTATGGTCCAACAGACCAAACCGCAAGACGGACTTGGTTTCTCACAGAAAATCGTCAAAAATGATTTTGAATACACACATGTAGTTCATTATGTCCAGATGACCGTGCAGAGTTAACTTAACCTCACTCTAGGATGACCGGAAAATAGCGCTCATTCTGACAGCATTTTTGGTTGACTGGTTACTGTTCACGATGCCCACCAGACACTATTCTCACATGTTGTCCTGTCTATCAGAAAAATCAACAGCGTATTTGCCCCGCGTAAAACAGGAGCTGTATGGAAGTTGATTACCCCACGATAATGACAAAATGTGCTAACTTGGTGATTTCCGGCAGGATAAACGGCACAGGAAAGTGTACACTCATTAATTTATTAAGGACGTATTGAAAGATGAAACCGAATATAAAAATTGTGTGAAAACGCTCGATAAGAAATTAATATGCCTGGAGATGGATGAACAAAAATATGAATAAACAAGCCCCTACTGCAATAAAAATGTGCACTTTTACATCCACTGAATACCACATTATACATGCTTCGAGGTCATCAAAAAGAACAGGTTGGTTTACAAATTGAGCTACGATCTTAGGAACCTTTGCATGTCAGTTCATACGATGGCGAAAGCCTCGAATTGTATGAAAAGTGCACGGAGCTACGACAAAACAGCATTGAACAGTGCTTGTTGTCGCACGTGCGAATCACGATACTTTGTTCGGGTTCCATAATTCTCCGCAGCCAACGAAACTTTCCGGTCGAATTGTTATGGGACCGAAAGCAAAGGATGTATACATTCGTTCATATCTCAAGAGTATCAGACTGGAACAAGTACTTACATGCATCCAACATGAGAGGTCGTGTTCATTCTGAGACAAGCGGTATGATCATCCCAGGTTGAAATTTGAGAGGCAAGAAAGCGGAATAATGCATGCCTAGAGAAATTAGTCGCACATATTCAATATATTTTGAGTCAGCTGCGGCTGATTACACTCTTCATGCAAACAACGAAAGATCGAAGCGGTATGAGAGACACTTTTCCCACTTAATACATTCTTACAGACAACGGCAGTGAAATGAGTCCAAATCGTAAGCTGTGGATCAATAGCAACTCGGATTTCTGCAGAAAGCAGTTTTTCCAAGAATGCGTTGATTTGGCTGAACTAAAATTCGGTTATCTTCCGCACAGACGCCACAAAGCACTTACTCGTCCGTGACATACAGGGTTGCAAGTAAACTTCACATTTCGAAATATAATCATCCTGATCTCGCAGCTTTACTTCTGTTAACGGGAGACGGACGACATGTACGATTGATGTCAATCATTTGTAAACCAGCGTGCCATTAAATTTAACGATAGCTCTTATGTGAGACAATTTTTATCTAACTCCTTACCGTGATGTTGATTTGCATACCACTACATCTGTTTATACTTCTCATGTTAGTGTATCTGAGTCGTTTGATTACATGACGATTCTAGTGACATGATTCAGTCACAGGCTGCTGAGGCGAAACAGTGGTAGATTTCGTAGCTCAAGTTGATGGTTTAAATGTTTGCTTGTTCACCGAGCTTGACACTTAGGTTGAAAACGTCCCATCAGCAGTGCGAGAGCTTGAGTGTGTAGGTTGATAAGGATCGATGAATGACTGTCTTTAAATACAGCGATAGGATGACCTTTTGACTAGAAATCCGATTGTTACCGCTTCCTTGACCTGAGATCGGAATGGTTAGATATTATTACTATAGCTTTTTGACCTGAAATCTGGACGGCTGCTTAATATTTAAAAAAAAACTTCAAACGAATCGATCAGGTCTTCCTTTGAACTTCCATTTGACTGGATACATACTTTCGTTCTCTTTTGTGTTAACCTGTTCAGCTGTGTGTTAGGAGTATGCGTTTGCTCAGGTCTGGTCCTCACATTGGTTCGTAACTCTGGTCCGATTCGATGTGTTGTTTGTCGAACAGGTTAACGAATATACCAGACGTCGAGAAGTTCTCTTGCGTACTTTGTGGTTGCCTGAGCAAGGACTTCTATGCTGTTCATGTTGAACGCCTGTCCAGCATGATCCACGTCGACAAAGTCACGAGAAGTGATTGTTTCTCTTCAAGGCTAATTCATGTTCACCTGGTCGCGTAAACAGATTAGCCTGATTGGGCCGAAGTGATGCTTTTCATACTGGTCGCATTTGATTTTGTATATCACTTTCCTTTTATTGGTAGATTTATGTTTTTCTTTTGAGCATGATAACATTTTCCGCATAGTTACAGTTGGCTTGTGTGCTATCATAATACCGTAAGGTCATAGGAGTATTACAATGACTTGCGATGTTTTTTTTAACTTACAGTGGAGCAATCTGTTCAGTAAAAGTTGAGTTTCTTTGCTTTTGCAATAAGCAGTGCGTCTGATGAAACTTCGTGGATATCCGTTGCGAAGAAATATTCAACAAATTTGCTTTTCTTTCTTCCTTCTGAGTTCTGTGATATTGTAATGTGTTTCTGCTTTCACAAACAGAGCATGAATGCAGCTCTTTTGTGGCAACTTAGGCGGTTGCTAGAAAAGTTGATCCCTATGTGTTTATTCTCCGCCAACGGAAGTTTCCAGTGTTCTATCAGGCTTTCGGTTGACAGAAAAGACAGCCTATTATCGTCTTAAACCTACGTGTTAAATTTGATAACGTTGTAAATATTGTTGAGTAGCTTGTGTACATCCTTTATCCCGGAATGTTTGAGCACTACGAACGTACTGTCAACATACTGTATCAACAGTTTTGGTTTGACTTTCCGAAGCGGGACGTCTTCAAGCATTCGCATGACTGTTTCGGTGATGAATCCAGATACAGATTCCATTGGAGTACTTTTCCGTTGTTCGTAGACTTGTCCATTGAATGTAGTGTATGTAGACAGGCATAATTCCATACAGTTACAGATACTCTCCACAGTTTCAGTTAACCAGTTGGTGGGCGTTTCTATTCCAGCAGATTATGCCGTATTTCCTGAGCCATGGCGAAGTCATCTGATGTGAAAAGGGCTGTAACATCAAACAGAAATCATGGTTTTATCCTTCTCTATTTTGACATTTCTTAGTTCGTTCAGGAATTGTTGAATGTTGTTGATAGATCGTTATGGTTCACAGATGAGTTAACATAGTATTTTCCACAGGTCATTAGCCAAAGTGTAAGTTGAAGTTTACGGCAAGGATACTCTACTGATGACAGTGGTTAGTCATGGGTTAGGTTAATTTCAGGTAGGACATTACTCACATTTGATCGCAGCTTTCGTATTCAGAAAAACATTCCAGCCAGCCTCTTTCGAAAAGAAGCACTTTTAGTAGTCCGTAGAATTAAGCAATGTCTGTATCGCGTTACACCTTCTAACGTTTATGTTTGCTTATCTCGTGCGTAGCTCTGAGCCTCTTTAGTGTACTGATGATTTTGTTCGCTAGCTTCGTAATAAGAACAACACTGATTAAGTGGTAGGCGGCTGTGCCGTTGAGTAATTGTTTTGTCTATGATGACTGTCATACACTTTTCGTCTGCTGGCAGAATGATGATTTTCTTACTTTTGCTTAGGTTGTTCAATGCGTCCTTTTTGGCTTTGGTAAAAGTAGTGAATTGTCTGTTCTGAGTCATTTCTGGTTGTTGTTTGATTTAAAGTAAAACGGTCATATAATGCAACTAATCCGACCCCAGATCAAGGAAACAATAGCAACAAGGGGTGGCCAATCAGATTTATGATCAAAAGATGATTCTACCGTCGTAAATAAAAATGTTCATTCATCGATCATCACTGACCACAACACTCGAAACTTTACGCTCACTCTCTCAGGCACTGACGACATCATCTTTGATAATGAGACGTCTGCAACTCAAATGCCCAGCTCGGCGAACAATGTGGTTGAAGCTTATTCACTGAGTCACTAGTTCTGTTCATCACTTCACAGCTGTTCAGCGCATGTTTGCTGAATCACTGCAATCGAATGACTGTGCAACGACGGATTCCGCGAACAGATTGTTTTGATACAGACCCTGGAAGCGGCAGATAGCCGGATTTATTGGGAGAAAACATTCAGCAACCTCTCTACGGTAACAAATTTATTAATTTTGCAAATTATGTTGCACCCTATTGTACAAATACACTACTGACTGTGCTGATTATGGGAAATCCATCGTGGCTACTGAGAGTTTGTACATCCGACCAAAGAACGGAATATTTGGACGTCACGTCCTGTCCATGGCGAGACAAGAACATGGTCAATCTCTCGATCAGTTTCCTCAGAAATTAAAAGTTCTTCCTACCGATTGTGACCTTAAAGCGATCGCCCTTGGACAGGATCGGGAGAAGTTCACTTGCGATTCCGTCAATCTTAGTTTAACTACCAAGCGCATTCGCCAAAGATTACTGGAAGAACATTGACGTCAGAGCGGCCTATGAGTTAACCAAGTAACTCGACCTCGTCTAAAAACAAATTCTCATGCGCAGTATTGACACATCTGCTGCATTTCATTGTTCACTAAGAATGGGCTTTAGTCTGGTACACATAGATGGTCACACAATATTGAGAGCCCTGTTTCCACGGCGTGCAATTTTTGTGGCTTACAGTGACATCTAACTGTCCTACTAGAGGGGTTTTGTATAAAGCTTGTGGAAAGAAGGGTCATTTTCGGCAAGTCTATAGAGCTCCCTGTGCTGCCAAGCCAGTAGCCTGTCAGCACTGTGCATCGGACGACAACTCCTTTGCTTCAATTGCAACTACTGCAGATGCTATCATATCTTCCTGGTACAACTTAGTGATACCGGTAATCGACAGTCATGAAAAAGCTGTAACTGAAATAGGCGTTTAGAAACTTCAATATACTACAACGGCGAGTCGCAATGCCCTTCACTCATTCAACAAGTTTAACCCACGGCTATTGACGCATTTCTATTCGGGTTGAAAAAACGTTATAGCAAACCCATCCCGTCAACCGATGTGCAAGTTACTTGCGATTTTCTTCGAGCACATGAACGCATTGAAAGAGACTTTCTTCGGAACCTAACCTATCTTTTCACTTCGCGAGCTTCTTGCAGTCCACACCGAACTTGAATCGCTTTTCAAGTGGATGTAAAACTATTACCACTGAACGGAGATGTCAGTCCACACAGGAAACAATGTTTATTAAGTCAGAACTCAAAAAGTTTCTGCAATCCGGTATCACAGAGCCAGGAAAGTCACACCAGAGAGCACAACTCTTGATCACTTTGAACAGACAGTACAATCGCTGAATGAAAATTGATTACAGTCAAGAGACCAACACGTCCATTTCCGCACATCTACGAACAAGGAGAGAAAATATTGTAGTGTTGTGTGTACACTGCATTCGAGTTGAAAGCTGGGTATCAGATTCTTGTGATAAAAGTATACAGTTCTGAAGGCTTGAGGTGAGTTTCGGTGTGATGACTGGCTGCATGCTTCCAACGAACGATTAACGACGCAATTAGCGAGGAAGAGCGTTCTGGTATGCTTTCCTATGTCGACAACGTAGCTACATGTGGAATAACTATAGAAGAACACGAACTTTAGTCATATAAGTAGCTTGCTATCGCAAGAAAGTACGGCATCATAATCAACAAGATAAAAAGCAGCAGATTTCCCAGACGGCTAAATCTTCTTCAAATTGAGGTAGTCAGAGTAGTACTTAATCCGCAAGCCCATAAGGCTCAAACTTTCGAAAGAACTACCTTCATCAAAAAAGAGGAAAGCGCAGAAGCACATAGTGGGCATACCTGAATACTACTCCCTATGAATATAGCACTTCTCGGAAAAAATTAATCCCATTATATGGAATCGACTCTTCTCTCTGCTGAAAGATGTCCGACGACCCAAAAAAACCAATTGGAGAACGTTCCAATTGTCTCCATCGAACCTAATAACGGAAACTTACATATCTGACTGTTAGTGCGGCACCTCTATATTGGAATGAAAAACCAATTGCATTTTCCTTAGAATACTACCACCACCAGAACCTGAAAATGAGGCCAGCATAAAAAAAGATAACGATATCTTCCAGCTGAGGACCATCTACAGTTGGTAAACGGTAAGCTATCTGTAGCACCAGTGGATGAAACAATAACGAAAAGGTCCAACAACAGAATCGAACCTTACGCATTCAAATACACAGTTTATAGTCTCGGCTGACGCTGACATACCTTTCAGTCTTCTGTAAATCTACGGTCTATACAGATTTGAAGACACTGTATGAATCTTTATGCCGTTCTAATGTAACACGAGTGGCATACTTTATGAGTTCTCGTAATTTACTTCCCATTGATAGGGAATAGTAAAGTATGCCCTAGTGATCACTAAGTTTCCAGTTTGGACCACAAACTTACAATCCACCACACATTGTTTGATTAAGGCCGCTCAGCCGTTTGGACGACCCAACACAGATTGTGAGAGACTTTTGCCAACAGATATCACAAGCAGAATTTCACGTACGGTCGTCGACGAGTTTTGGCGAATCCGTCCGTTCGCATACGTGTGTTCTGTTTTCATTATGATCAACTGGTTGGTTAACTTATGCTTCATCATCGATATGGCTTCTTACATACATTAAGACCATGGATTTTCACCTATCTGCAACAACCACCCAACTTCCATTACAACAAAGACATTATAATCAGTCAAGCAACAGCTCAGTCCGAAATGCGACAGTCACAGCATGTATCTAAGTAGCGATGTCTGGGAAGTTATGAACTTCTGGTCCAAGCTATCAAAACTCCACACTGAGCAACATGCAACGCAGTATCCTGCATCGCAAGCACAACATTCTGATAAAAGTTTTTAAATTCCAGCCCATTGTGAGAAACACACTGATTGTTCATTAGCACTCAAAAGCAGCTGACTGTCATTGTTTATTGACAATGGGTTTAGCAGCGAGTATCACTGACGGTCGGAGTCGATCTGGACACTTCATTTCGGTTAAGAACAGAGACTATAACAGACGAGTGTTAAAATAAATTGTGTATCATTTAATGTCTTCTGACTTATTTAGTCCAATGATCCAATGGGACTCAATGGTTAAAATGATTAACAGACAGTATGTGGTTGCTACAACCTGTATGCTTTTATAAAATAGGGGTGATGTAGAATCTGGCACAGTACTACATGGTCCAAATCTGCACGACAGTTAACAGAACAGACCTTGACATAATCAACACAGCGAATAGAAAAGATCTTCAGTTCCTTTACTACAATGCGACCTCTGCTACAAAACTATGAAGGTGTACTCGATTCAGTGGATCGATCTACACTTTTAAAGCAGCTCAAACGCACAGGTGTATCGACCAAGTAGGTTAACACACTTTTGACGCTTTGTTCCCATACTTCAGGTCAGGTTAGGATTTACGGAGAATTATCTGACAGTTTCAGCACCATGAACGGCATTCGTCAAGGTTGTCCTCTTTCACTATTTTTTTTGACATTTCGTCATAGACAAAATAATGGAGGATTGCATCTGACACTCAGAAGATGCCGGCGTTGACCTCCTCCTACCTGATGAAAGACTGACTGATCTTGATTATGCTGACGACAAGTTGTTGCTGTTTGACAACTTTCGTGCAGCACAAAAAATGCTAGACGCTATTTCTCACTCTACTGAATACTTCGGAATGTGTTGATAAATGGATTGATAATAACACAACGTTACGAGAAAGTTGTAATACTCTACGTTTCAACCACCTCGGGTGACCTTCCTCAGAAGTGTTGTAATCGAAATCACATTAACAAAATTATCAATTCATTTATCAATAACACGTTAAAGACAACGCCCAAACTGGTTGACTTTATTCGTACTAAATTTGGTGCGGATATCCTACAACTTCGGAATGTGCGCTGCAGCCTCAAAGTGCAAAAATGCTTCTACAAAACTGCTGTGATTGCATAGACTTGATGTTAGACAATGAAGCTATGGAAGTTCTTGACCGGTTTATGTACTTAGGTAGCTGTATCAGAGACGGCATCGGAGGTGTAGAGAATGAAAGAAAAGCGCGTATCTCTAAGGCTAAGTTGGCAATCGCTAATTTGGGGCACCTCTGGTGACAGAGAGGCATCTCTCTGAGGCTTTAGGCTCGCTTAAATGAGGCGACAATGAGGGTCGTAGTACTGTTTAGCAGAAAAACTTGACCACTCATAGTAGAAGACATGAACCATCTTCAAGTATTTGCCCATCGATGTATTCGTTCAACCGCTAGCGTCAGATGGCACCAACAAGTAAGCAACAAAGAAATCAGGAAGCGGGTATATGGTAATGGTTGTCAAGCAAGTTCTTTTGTTCAAAAAAGTAGACGGTTAGGCCAAGCACTAAAGATGCCAGCCAGTCGCCTGTCACACCGAATACTGTTTGCCAATGCTGTAGCCGACTGGCGTAAGGCGCGAGGTGGACGGTTGGTGACCTGGCGCAAAAAAGTAAAGTCTTTCACCAACAGATTGGCCACTGTAGTTCGAATCCATCTCCCGAGTTGAGGGCCTCGTGACTTACAGAGTCGGTGGTTGGAAACGTTAGGTGAGATGGCGGTTAACCGAGCTCAGTGACGTGTGTTGTTGCTGTTTGGCTGAGTCGTCTGTGGAATAAGTACACTAAATGACACGGGGCACTGAAAGTCGTAAGGAAGCTGTCTTGTTGATGATGTCTTACTTTCCCTTACAGCTCGATTACTTGACAACAAGGTTGAGGCATCTTGGTGTTGGGTGTTTAAGTACAGACGTGACTATTTTAGTAGTTAAGTCCCTTCTTCCCTCTTCTGTTTGTTTCTTTTCTTTTTCTTGGCCATGGTTTGCTTTTTTCTTCATAGTTATACAGAACTTAGGTATCAGTGGGAACCACTGATGTATCGCTGTCTAAGATGATGATGATGCCGAGTTAATTGTGTACTGATCACAATCAGGCTGTTCTAATTTAGACGGCGGGAATGTGTAAGTTAGCTAGTACTCGACCTAGCGACCACGTGAACAATAGTGGCATGCGGTGACTTCGAGACTATATTGAGTTCAGCTTGACAATCGGAGTCGAAAAGATAAACGTGGCGTCAGTGAGGCGATAAAAGTAAGCAGAAGCACGTACACGACAAAGGGTAAGAACACAAGCCTGGAGGCAAAATAATTCAAGTCGACTCACCGATTGATGCCAACCAGGGTGGTGGAGGCTTTGACATCCACCAAAAAGATATAAGATCTCTCCAATGAATCCACCTTTTGCCTGAGCACGTGGAGTTGGTAATTCCCCTGAAACAATAAAAAGAAACATGTGTCTGTGGGCAAAATGAAATGTGCCATAAAAGGCGAATTGTGATAAGAATTCTTGCTATCTCTGGGACCATCGTCATTCGTAACCGGTTGCATGTGGGACATCCGAAAACAACTTATTTTGGTTTTCACAAGTTTAACAAGTACCACTCGCGGGCATTGTTCTATACTTCTGAAATATAGACACTTTATCCTTGTGTTTGACTTGCTGTTCTTTCAGATCTTGGTGCAGATGTTTTGTCAGGACACGTGTTCCTCAGGCTACACAATTCATAAACTCTCTTGAAAATCGATTCACCAAACGTGGTTTCATTGCAGCACATGTCGCTGTCCCAGATCATTCTGCAAACCATGCTCCAAACCAATCCGATAACCAGTAAATCCAGACCACAGCTCTGGAAATGAATCTTTTATCTAAGCTGCTGAATCCTACCCCGGGAAAAAGACATGAGCATCATCGTTTATTGGAAACCAGTTAAAAACTAGGTCACACCGGTTCTGAATACACACCATATGTGGTAGCCGTGGCGTTAGAACGAATCGAGTTATGGAGGAATTAATAAGCAACTAAGTAGGCGCCGGATCACACAGCTGTAATCTGACCGGCTAATTGGAACAATACACATCCATCCGCCTGATACCGAATCTACCTCACGCAATTTGGGTCGAAATATCTCAGCTTCACTTCAAACAGCCGACTTTCAATTCCACCTGCGGGTTTGCGCAACCTCGCAGATGATGATACCCCTGAAACAAGATGAATCGACATTGCGCGATTCGTCTTGTCTGTTTGCTTAAGGGACGCGTGTTTTAACACCTCTCCTTTAGACATATTGATCGAATGTGAGTTAATGGGGATTAATTCGAAATGAGATTACAATGATCTCTGCGTGCCTTGATCGGTACTGTCGATAGCGTTTGGTCACAGTTGTCCGGTCGGAAAACTCCTATTAGACACTGGAGGCATAGAAGGGCGCAGCAGATCACAATCTGCGCCATATAAGAGCTTTACCTGAGGATTTCGCCCCGGGACCTGCCAACATGGAATCGTCCGGCAATCGAACAAGAACGTGCTAATGGCGTCAGTCGTAGTCCTTCCATTTTGAATTTTCAAAGAAGCATTTTGAACTTTTCCACGAACCGTTTGATCCGGCAGATAGCAGGGCGCCAACAGTAAGTGACTGATGCCATTCCGCTTGCAGAAGTCCACGAATGTGGTTGAAGTAAGCTGACGTCCGCTGTTTGATTCTGCTGTCCCCAGTACTCCGGAAGGGCTGAATATTTGACCCAGATTCGCGCAGTTCCAGTTTCTAGCGTTGTTTGGAAGGCAAACTTCTGGACAATTGATACGCGTGTCGACAAGCATCAAGCAGTTTTGACCACCCAGTGATCCGGCAAAGTCGATGTGCACACGAATCCACGGCATCTCAGGCACTGACCCCGATTGCAATTCGGCTTCCAGTTGGGAACTGGCAGCCAGTGCACAAGCAAAACAACCGTTGCAAAATTCCTTGATGTCGGAATCCGTGTGAGATCAGCAAAAACAGTCGTATGCCAGTACTTTCATCAAGAAGTTACTGCAGAACCCATGTTCTGTTACTAAAGGAAATGATTACAGTCACTGAACAGAAAGTAGGGAGTGGCGATTGTAAGACAGTTACTTCGCTGGAAATACTACTGTCAGAGTAAAGTGATGTCCCTGAGACGCGTTTTAAAATTCCACCATTACGATTATGCTAGTCAGCGATTCCCTTTCGATTTGGCCGTAATTCCTCTGCGTTCCAATTAACGTCCTGGATGCGTGACCTACCGGCATCTCGAAACCTTCCGAGAATCGGTGGGATATGATTGCGACAATGTCATAATTTGAAGCAGTCGAGTCCACCACAATATCAAACGGAGGGTCGAAATGGGTCATGACAAATTTGAAACGAGCATAGCCTTGATACGATCAAAAGCATTTCGACATTCAGCAGACCAGCTCCCTAATGCATTCTTTCTCAAGGACTGGTTTAGCGGCCTTCGTGTGTGATATATATCGCGGGCAAAAGGATGTTGCAGTGGCTAACCAGTTCTAGAAATGACCTGAACACTGAGATGTCAGTTGGATGAAACATTCCATTAGTTGCGTCGACATTGGCTGAGCCAGGCCGGCGATCGTGCGGGTTGATGGTAAATCTCAGAGACTTGATCAACTGTACAAACACGCTGCACGCTTCTGTACGAGGATAAAACGCAAATTCTTGAAGTTGACTTGGGGTATGGTTGAGTTTTTCCTACAAATCAGGATTGGTGCTCATCACAATGATATCGCCGAGATATGCTGCCACTTCCGGTATATCGGTCAACATTGTGTCCACAATCTGCTGGAAGATCAGAGGTGCTGATTTCACTGTAAAAAGTAGGTGGGTGTCGATGGTCAGCAACTTTTCGGAATTTCCGTCGACGTAAACCTGCAAGCAAGCTTCAACCAGGTCGGGTTTGACGAAGTAGCTGCCACCACTGAGGTTTGCAAACAAGTCCACAGGGACTGAAAGAGGATATTTGTGATCCTCAAACGTGATATTTAACCTCGCGGAAAAAACTTCATAGTGGGATGGAACCGTTTACTTTTCTAACAACGACAATAGAGACTGTCTATGCGAAGTAACTGACTGGCTGGATAAGCCCAACTAGTGAAGTCGCATACAGCACGGATCGCTTGTTTCGAAAAATAAGGTTTAGCACTCAAACGTCAATTCAGTACAACTAAGATCTTTCTGGAACACATCGGCAAATTTGATTTTTACTTTTCTGCCAAGTAGTGACGAACATGAACTGGTTTCCGATCAGCTGGCGTAGGTGGAACCTGCACACTATTACATAAATGGTTGAATAGCATTCAAAAGAGTCAGTCACTTAATCCAGTCAAAGAATAGAAGATTCAGTTTCGGATGATGGGTAAGATAGACTATACAATTTGGACGGGCGTCAGCATTCTCGGAATTGCGGCTGAACTCATCAATGTCTTTTTTTTACACCAAATACAGCAAAACTGAGGTTGAGTGGTCAGAACGAAGTTCAGATTCGCCCTATGTTTCTTCAGTTTTTTTCAACAGTTCGTCTCATCATCATCATAGCAGCCATGAGCCTGACCAAAAGGTGCTGTGTCTCGGGTCACCGCTCACCTCAACAGTGACGTGGAATATCCTAGAAGAAAACGTTACTAAGAAGATTGAAAATTAGCAAAAGAAGACTAAGAAGAAGAACTACAGATGGTATGGATGCAGTTATGCCATTGATTGCGACACACCGCCATCTCGGATAGCGTCTCTAGCCATCAGTTTCAGTGATCACGAGGACCCCATCCAGGTAGGCGACACCTACCCACTTTGCTTAATGGAGCAGTCAGACTCCTCATATTTCGTGATCACGTTGTTGTTTGACCATCACGTGGTTCTACCCAATTGTTGGTGGTCTCAGTATATAATGCCCGGTACGGTAAACGGTCAGATGACTTACGGAGTACATGACCCAACCATCTCAGGTTTTGCACTATGAGTAGTTGACCAATTGATCGCGCATCCCGAGCATTCCGGAATACGCGCCGGCGAACAGCCACATTGCTCACGCGATCAGACCACTTAGTATGGGCCAATTGGCGGGGACAACGATGGTCAAACACAGAAAGCCTGTTATCTTCCTTGTGATGATGATGACGATGATGAACAGGCCACATTTCCGAACCATAGAGCAAAATGGAACGCACACAGGCATTATACACCCTTCCTTTCAGCGATTGGAACGTTTATACGTCGTTTTGTGCCCGAAAAGGTTAAATTTTTGACATTAATGCCGCTTAAGTGTGCTGAACCGCATGTAATGTCAGCCACTGCATTTCCAACAAGCATTTGGGAGTTTCCATAAGGGATTTGTATCTCGGTTGTTCGGCTGGGTAGTCACTGTGAAACGGTGTGAACTGCAGTTAACTTCGACTGTTCAAACATGGCTGTACCATGCTTCAGATTACTCAAGCGTTGACACTCGACAATCAAAGCCCATAATGTCATGTCAGTATCCTGCTCAAGCTTGTTTAGAAATCGGGTGCGAATATCAGCACTTTAGAGTAAGTGCACACCGCAGACACATATTAAGTACTGGAACTGATCATCCGTCAGTCCGCACTCTAAACTTTTCACAATCTTGGTTCGCCGCACTCACGTAAGTGACAAAGTTAACACGGTCATTTTTCGGCAGGCAAAGATGACTACTCTCCAAAAATACTCGTCAGCGTCTTTTGTTTTATCAAACGTGAGATCACGAGGTTTTCTTGGCAGGACCAAACCAGTTTACCTCCAGTGCTCTGTTGTAGTGAGTTTTCGAAGAGGTTGCTGCATTCTTACTATGCCTGCTTCGTTAACGGGTGCTAATCCGAGCACAAACGTTACCGGAAGAAAATATCATCGAACCATCTAAAGCTCTCTGGTGAGCCGAAGTACTAGATACCAACAGTGAACATCACGAAAAACGGTAGTCAAGCAATGAACCGCCTGACTTAACTTGACACATTCTTCCTCAAGAATAGATGAGACAATAAAAAATACTTGATTGTCAGTTTTCCGACGTTCACAATCACCAAAGTGCGCATCATCAGACCGTTATGATGAAAGATGATAACAATCATATGCACTCCGAAGAGTTTAACAACTTTTACCAAATTCAACACACGGTTCGGAGCTATTGTTTGGGTCGCATTTTCATGAGGAGCGATTGATGGAATTAGAATAGACGAAAACTTCAACGCGACGCTTGTTTAGGCTGACGTTACGATCTGTCGTAAAAAAACGTCAAGAACTCCATGAGGATCTGAGGAGGCTATTAACCAAAGCAGAGAGATATCATTTGACACTGAATCACAATAAGTGTTTTCGCACCTCAGAAAATAAGCTCGCTAGTATAAAATTTTTAAAAGTATTGAGGAAACCCGAACCAGAACGGTTTACTCTGACCTAATTAGCTGCTATGACTTGGTGGTACGAGTTGGACTAGCACATGTCACTTCTGGACATCTTCGACTTGTGGATCTCAGGGAACCCGGTATGAAACCGACGAACAACCTCGTCACACAAGTCATTGAGTAGGAACACCAGTTCCTCGTACAGAAGAAGACTGACAAGCATGGACAACGGGTCGCGGCGTTAGAAGAACCATTGAAGATCAACTAGGAAGCTCATAGTTGGCAGCTATATTGAGAGGAAAGCGAATCGACGGTATCTTGACGTGATGGTTAAGCCTGTGCACTACATCGATCTGGAGGGCAATGGTGCCTAGAACATCGGTCAAACCAAATACAACCTTTTAAAACAAGCCAGTCAGATGAAAATCAGGAGTACTACGCCTTGCAAACGAACAACCGAACTATGAGTGAAAGTAAAGCGTCATCAGCAAGACAGCTTCCTTGCGACTTCCACTGCCCCCGTCATTAAGTGCACTTACTTCACAGACAACTCGGCCAAACAACAACAACATTCACGCCACTGAGCTCGGTTAGCCGCCACCTCACCTACAGTTTCAAGTCATCGACTTTGTGAGTCGCGAGGGCTCCAGCCCGGGAGACGAACCCGATCTACAGCGCCCAACCCCTTCGTGAAAGATTTCATGTCTACGCCAGGTCATCATCTGTCCACCTCGCACCTTACGTCAATCGGTCGAAGCGTCGGCAAACAGTGCTCGGTGTGGCAAGCGATTAGCTTGCATCCTTAGTGCACGGCCTAACCATCTAAGTCTGTGCAAATGTAGTGATTGAATAAAATAACTCGTTTGACAATCAGTGCCAAACATCCGCTTCCTAACCTCTTCGTTGCTTACTCGTTGGTGCCACTTGATACGAGCGGTTGAATGTAGACATCGGTGGTCAAACACCTGGAGCTGAAATATGGGAGTAAAGCGCCGACAGTACGTTCACATACTTGGTCGGTACACCCCAGCGTTTAAGCGACTCTAAAAGTGTACATCGATCCACCGAATCGAACACACCTTTACGGTCGAGAAATATGGCAACTGTTGACTGGCGGTATACTTGACGCTGCTCCAAAATTTGAGGAAGGATAAAAATATGGATCTATACATCTCCGGCCAGGACGAAACCCTGCCTGTTCTTCTCTGATGTTTAACTCCCGAACTGCAGTGAGTCGACGAAGTATAATGGAGGCCAAAACCCTTGAAATGACTGGGGCCCAACTAATTCCCCTATGGTTTTCACAAGAGCCCCGGGCTCCTTTTTTAAATATGGGAACTATTATCGAGTGACTCCAGCATGGAGGGATGGTCTCCGTCGTCCACACAAGTTGAAACAGCTGAGTCAAGGCCTCGACTAACACCTCTCCACTCTCTTTGAAAAGTGCCGGCACGATATCGTCTGGACCAGCAGCCTTATTACGATTGAGAGCCGAGATGCAATTGCGAACCTCAGTCTCAGTGGGTGGTTCTAAATCTACCGACCAGGGCAGTACGGTAGAAGGAGGAGGCCAGCTAAATTGACTCTCAAATTGTTCCGCCCAACGCTCCAACCTTTTGGATTTACTACGAATGAGTGTGCCATCTGCCTAGCTAACAGAAGGTCGACTGGGACCAGTAGCAAGGATTAGTTTAAAAAGTTTGCCGGTGTTTCCGGAGGCAAAAGCGATTTCTACTCTCTTAACTTTTTCCATTAACCAAGCCTCACGATCAGCCTTTAGACTACGTTTCAGCTTCTTACGGATATCTCATCTAGACTTAATATGTGAACTACCAGGAGGAATCTTCCGCCTGGTTTCTAGCAACTCCAGAGATTTCTCTGAAATGCAATGTTTATTAAACTTATGTACTCCTGTGCCGCGTGCTACAGTACCTGTTTTCACAATAGCCTGTGAGATTTGTGTCCAGCAGCTATTAGGATCTTCGGAGTGAGAGCTACTGAGCCAGTTTTCTAAGCTGGTTTCGTATTTATGCTTTACCGATGGTAATGCCAATTTCTCAACAGCTAAGCGTTGCTGTCGGTGGGGTCGTTTTTCAGCAAAAGTAAGAACAAAACGACAACATGCCAATGCATGATTTGAGTTCAAGTACGTGCTCCAATAAGAACGACAGTCTTGAATGGAACCTCGCTACCTGTAACTAACAGCTATGTTGTCTACTATCTGAGACCAGGCCTGATTCGGAGAAGGCGGGCGACATCTGGGTGCGTCATCGGAACCAACTTCGCCCACGCCATTCCTCTAACACTGGACACGTTCAGAATCAACTGCCTTTGGACCTACTTCTCGACACCTTCGAGATCAGGCGCCCAACAGTACAAGTCCCCGCAACGGCTACGTCAACAACCTCAACTCCTAGAACGAGCAGAGAGCTGACAGCGTTGCAACCAAGGCGGTGGACGGACCGCAAGCGCAAGTCAACCTGCCCAATGCAGCTCGACCCCCGTCAACAGGGTGTTGGGAGAAGGCACATTTTCCCAAAAATTAGCCCTATATGCATGGAAAATGGATTTCTTCATTTTCTGGGAATTTGAACGCCCACCAGAATTCTGGAAGTCCCAGAAGTTGCGCTCGCCCCTGATTGGTCCATTCGACGACCTAGGTCCAAGGCCGCCCCAAACCTATAAATACAGTTGCTGTAAACCGCTATTTTGCCTTCGGGCTGAGCAGCAAATAAAGCTCGTTTGAAGGCCGTCTTTTTCCTTACTTGTTGGGGGGTTCTCACTTGCGACATTTGCTTTACGACTTTTGAGCTCTGATTTTCGTACCGTTTTGCAATATTGTTGCGTTCGTTCGTGATAGAGATACTGCTCACGGTATTGTATTTGTTCTTGTCGTTTCTCTATCAGGTGGGGTCGTAACATATCCCATAACTGACAATAGTCTATACGCCACCAGGAATGTATTCTACCTTGTCAGTCATTAAACCACAAGGGGCTGGGTAGTACGTTTGGCGTCCGGCCACAACACAATGCCAATGGTGAAAGACTATTGCAGTTGTGTGCATCTCAAGGTGTAACGTTTTGTACATTATTTTCTATTTCATAATTCTGATTGTTATTCATACTTTTCACTTTACTCAACTTCACTTACACAGCCAACGTTTAAACCAACTTAATTGAACTAATCAATAATCAGTAAATATAACTTACTCACACTTCTCGGTTCGCGAGCCTTTCGTTCTCTCTGCGTCCAGTACCGCCAGTAAGCAGATTTTTTGGAGAGTTGGAAGTTAACTGAATCAACCGGCTATTGCGGCAAAATTTTCCTATTTATCTATCATCGAAATTAATCTATCGGTCGTCTAACGAATCTCATCTCTGGCGCTGTTTTTTTTTCTTCTTGTGGTGGTCTACTCAACCTAACGGACTTTGACTTATCAGTGAGTCGTTCCTATTTTACCGACACATCTTCCGTTTAATTTGTATGTCTACCTTCGAGCCTATCCATCACCGTTACGACTCTTCTTTGATACTACCATATTTTGGTCATTTTTATTATTTGACTCATTAGGCCACTACAAAGGTCTCTATAGTTCGAGTGCCGCAGTTCAACATAGGATGAGGCAATGTGTCACACGGAGGTCGCTCTGTACATCTCAGCCATGACACAACTCGATCACACAGCAATCAGTTCTAGGAGACCACTCTGTTAAGGATTGACGTGAATTTTAAAACAACCACCTGGAGCAGGATCATGCTGTTGTGCTGGGGTTAGAGCGAAGAGAGTATGAAGAACGTCTGTTAGAAGCTACTGGCGAACAACTCCCTCGATTCGATTCGGGTGAGAACCTATCGAACACTGGAAACAAATCGCAGTTTCTTGATTTTACCTAGGGCTGAATATGATAGCAATCCTCGAAAACGTAAACGTAAGCTGGCTGAAAGTTTGTACGAAGGCCATGTGAACCATTAAGTCGGTTTGTAGAAAGAGATGAAATGAGCCTTTCTATCTCGGAATAGCATAAACCATTATATCTGAGTCATGGTTGTACCGATCGTCTAGTCTGTGCGAGTCCATGTTTTAAAAAATCTGCCACGCTACTTATCCGTAACACAATTCTAATACTCAACAGTGACGTTGGTGGACTACGGCGCGGAATGTTACAGAAATCCTGTTTGGGCAGTCAGACCTCTGGATCACTTGGTGGACTGCATACGAGACAGTGGGTAACTAGGTCCAAATGTGAATATTCTGAGCTTCCGGTGTGGCTTGGTAGCTCAACGTCTCATTTACCGCGTCTAGGCATGCTAGTTCAAATCCAGCCGGAGTCCACGTTGTTCGCACTGGGGTATCTCCCAAATTATCAAACCTGCTACACCACTTATTAGTAGTGGAAAATGAAGTTCGTTAAACAATTAAACCTGATCAAAACAACACAACCTTCTGAAAGATTAACATTTATACTCAAAGGTTTATCACCATCAGGAAGCCGCAGCAAATACGTATTGACAAGTACTGAAGTTTCGCGTTTACCCTTTACATAGTCGTGTCCTGCCATGTCTTCGGCCAAAATCCTAGTACGTCTTATCAATCTGTCCTCCTGATTTGGTATGCCCTCCTTCATCTACTTCGACCGAGACTCACCTTTCACGTCTGAGGAGTTGCCTGAATTATTGCATGGGAAGGATATCGCAACAAACCGAAGGAACATGTACAATCCACAATACAACAGTCAGGTAGAATGGAACACACTGGAAAAACGTAACTCATGTTCTGCGGTCGGAAGGGATATAAATTGTTCAGTGAGATTCAGTCTTACCTGAAACGTTACATTTTATCAAATATGTGTCTACGTTCGATCGCTCGCACCAGGTGGGACCGACGGGTGAATAACAGAAGTTAGAAAGCGCGTATTTGGCAGTGATTGCCAACCGAGTTCCTACACTCAACCCTTGAGTGCATACAGAGTTAAAATGTTAGCCTATGTACTAAGGATGCCAGCTAATCGTCCTTGCCGATGCCTTCGTCGGCTACTGTCACAACGAGACTGGACCTTGACACGGTGTGACGGCTTGCGCATCTCGATGACCTATTGGGTTAAACTGGACGGTGTGACCACCACACCGGTAGAGTCACTCATGCCAGGCAGGCCAATAGGTAGAGGTCCTCCAGGTTGGGGGTTGGGAGATGGTCGGCATCTTTTCCCGGAAAACGTACCAGTTCTGGTACATTACCACTCACCCGCTGCCTTGCAATATAGGTTTTTGGGCCAAAGGTTTTGGTTGAGAATCCCAATCGTTCTGCTGTCTAGGTCTGGGCGCCCTGGCAGTATCTCAGCTCACACACAACCATGAGTAGTCATAACATAAGTAATTTCATACTGCATCGGCCGTCTCGCAGTATAAACCGGGTCGCCCTATCTGCTGCATACAGCAGGGTGGATAGGCGACAACATGCTACTGCTGACCCCTCCCCCACTGTCCTGACGTAATGCGTGAGGTGGACAGTTGATTGCCTGGCGCAAAGAAGTGAAGTCGTTCACCAAAGTAGTGATTACTATAGGTCGGGTTTGTCTCTTTGGCTGAGGTCGTCGCGACTCACACAGTCGGTGGCTGGAGATGTTGCGTGAGATGACGGTTAATCAGGCTGAATGGCATGAATACTGCGGTCGTTTGGCCAAGCTGTGCGAAAAAAATCCATTTAATGACCCGGGGCAGTGAAAGCCATAAGGAAGCTGTCTTGCTGATGATGCCTTACTTTCACTTATAGTTCGGTTGTTTTATAGCAAGTAGTGGATACCTTGATGTTGGATAGTTCAGTAAAGACAGCTGTTTTAATCATTAGATCTACTTTCTTCCCTTTTCCTTTTTTCTTGGCCAGGACTTGTTTTCTCCATGGTTGTGTAACAGTAAAGCACCAACAAGAACCACTGATTTGTTGCTGCCTTTGGTGGTAGTGATAATGATGACAGTTATGAACGCCACAGTGTATAAACGAAAGTTCGCATACAATCAGAAGTCATCTTTAGTTGTATTACTCATTAGTAGCTGCTGACTCCTCGACCCGTTCTCATGAGACGAAGTACTCGACCACTAAGTTGAAGAAATCAAACTTCTTCAATGCAATTTGGGGTATGCTCATGCCAGGCTATAAAATTGGCTTAAACAGGCAGTATCACTGGCAACTGACCCCTGTTAACGGTATTGAGGGGTAGTTTACCTTACAGAAACAAGTTCGTTCACATCCTAATAATTGCGAAGCTTGTCCCGCAGAACCGAAGTGGAAACCGTGTGCTACACATACGCTAACACACATACTTGGAATAAAAGAATATTTGGAAAAATAGCAAATTCAGTAAAACCGCATAGACCATGTCGTGAATATCATTCCGGCTAGTGCTTTTCTAACATCTTACATTTTCATTAACAAAGTGAACATAATAGGGAGAAGTAGTATGGATACAGGTACGCCATTGACTGCAACACATCGCCATCTCGGATAGCGTCTCTAACCAACGGTTTGAGTGATCACGAGGACCCCATCCAGGCAGACGACATCTACCCACTTTGCTCAATGGAACAGTCAAGGTCTTCATACTTCGTGACCACGTCGTTGCTTGACCACCACGCGGTTTTACCCAATTGTTGGTGGTCTCAGTATATAATCCTCGGTAAGGTAAACGATCAGATGGCACAGGGAGTACGTGACCCAACCATCTCAAACTGTGTACCGTGATTAGTTGACCAGTTGATAGCACATCCCGAGCATTCCCGAATACGCGCCGGCG